>JBBPRK010000242.1:0-29351 GCA_038093075.1 Boletus patriciae | reverse complement strand
TGGGGCAGAGAATCACCCCCTTAGTAAGGCCATGGTCGACCACGACCAAAAGGGAATCAAAACCGGCAGAAGAAGGGAGGTCGGTGATAAGATCGCAAGAGACCTGCTGGACAGGGCGGGATGCGGAGGAGCGAATAGGGGTGAGCGGCGGGACAGTGGGGTGGGTATTTGCCTTGTTTTGCTGGCAGGTTGAGCAGCCTTCAACGTATTTGCGGACATAGGAGGCCAGGCCAGGCCACCAGAATTCTGCTGCGACGAGTTGTTGAGTTTTGAGGTAGCCGGGGTGACCAGCACTTTCGTGGTCGTGACATCACTGGAGAATGGCGTGGCGGAGGGAATCGTCGTTGGGGACATAGACACAACCAAGGTAGGTCAGGATGCCTGCTGCGACCTGCCAGTCGGAGAGGCGGGAACGGAAGGGGAGAGGGATGTCCTCATTCATGGACTGGAGGGCTTGGAGGACAAGGGGGTCGCCTGCAGAGGCAGACTGGACACAGTGCGAGAGGGCGACGTCAATAACGTTGACGAAGAGGGATGGGGGAAGGAGAGTAACACCATCGTTGTCATCGTCGGAGTGGGGAAGGAGGTCAGGGCGTCGAGAGAGGGCGTCAGGGCCGGCGAGGAGTTTCCCAGGGATGTGGACCATTTTCAGGTCAAAGTCCGCAAGGTCGATGAGCCAACGGGCTTGTCGTCGGTTGAGGTTCTGGGGGGAACGGAAGTAGGTGAGGTTTTTGTGGTTGGTGAAGACCTGGACTGGGAAGGGGGATCCGTGGAGGTAGTGTCGCCACAATTTTAAGGCTCGGATGACGGCGAGGAGTTCTCTGTCATAAATGTCGTAGTTTCGTTCAGCTGGGGAGAACAACTGGGAGAGATAGGAACATGGGTGCCATTTGCCATTTGAGTCGGTTTGGAGGAGGATGGCGCCAGACGCATATTTAGAGGCGTCAGTAGCAATGGCGAAGGGTGCAGCAGGGTCAGGGAGGTGTAGGACTGGTTTTGACAGAAACAAGAATTTAAGCATGTCAAAGGAATGCTGGCATGCGGGGGACCAGCTCCAGGGTAGGTTTTTCTTGGTGAGGTCGATGAGAGGGCGGGCGACGTTGGAGTAATCAGGGATGAAGCGTCGGTAGAAGTTGGCAAAGCCAAGGAACGATCTAACGTCCTTGACTTTCTCTGGGGTGGGCCAGCTGGCGATACCGTCTAGCTTTACGGGGTCCATGGCCAGTTGACCGGGTTTGACGATCATGCCGAGGTATTCTACTTCGGTGGTGGCGAAGCGACACTTCTCTAGTTTGAGGTGGAGGTCCAGTTCCATCATGCGCTGGAGGACGCGCTTGGTTCGTTCGCGGTGGGTTTTTTCGTTGGGGGAGAAAATAAGGAGGTCGTCCATATAAATGACGAGCCATCCTTCGGCAATCATGTCACGGAAAGAGTCGTTCATGAAGTACTGGAACGTGGCAGGGGAATTGGTAAGCCCGAAGAACATTACCGTTGGTTTGAAGAGGCCCTTATGTGTGATGAAAGCGGCCTTCCATTGGTGACCGTCCTTGATGCGGACATTGTTGTACCCCCAGCGGACGTCAAATTTAGTAAACAGTTTGGCATCTTTGAGTTTGTCGATGAGGTCGGAGATGAGGGGGAGTGGATAGGCGTCGCGGGTGGTATGTTCATTCAGGTATCGGTAATCCTGACAGGGGTGGAGGCCACTGTCCTTCTTTTTGACAAAGAAGAACGGAGATGCTTTGGGGGAGTTCGAAGGGCGAATCTTTCCACAGTTGAGGTTTTCTTGGAGGAAGTCCTCGGTGGCTTTTCGTTCTTCAGGGGATAGGGGGTAAACCTTTCCAACTTTTGGGGTAAAAGAGTCGTCGAGGTTGATTTCATGGTCATAGGGCCTAGATGGCGGGATGTGATCGGTGGCTTCTTTGGAGAAGACCGAGGCATAGTTAGCAAATTCAGGGGGGAGGGTTTGCTTTGGCTTTGCCTTCTTGGCGGCGGCAGCAAGTTCAGTGGCGGTGGTGATCTTAGAGATCTTTTCCTCCAAGGGGGAACCTCTGTAAAGGAAACGGGATCCGCATCTGATAATCCAGTGAAGGGTTTGGTTTGTATCGGCACGGGTTAGGAATTGGGATTCTTCTTCCCAACCATTGTACTCAAAGAGTCGGGAATCAGTGATCGCGTTGATGTGGGTATGCCGAGGGGGTCGGTAGGAGGATTTTTGGAAGTGGGAGTTGTGGCGGGAGGTGTCGGCGGTGTGGGAGAGGTAGAGGTCCTTAGACTGATCGAGGGACTCATTGATAGATAGGGTTCTTTGGTTCCAGTCGATGGTTGGATTGACGTCCTTGAGCCAAGGGAGTCCCAAGATTACGTTCTCATTCCCTAGGGAGATGACGTGGAAGGTGACTTTTCGGGCGATGCCTTCAATGTGAAGGAAGAGGGTGGAGGTGAAGCGAATTACCCCTTTGCTGTTGATGGTGTTATCGGCGTTCCTCGCATAGATGGGTTTCTGTAGTCGGGTGGTGGGGAGGGAGTGTTTCCTGACAAATCCCCAGTCGAGACAGGAGATACTTGCGCCACTGTCAATGAGGGCGCGGGTGTCGATGGCTTTCAAGGTGTGCGATGGTTCTATAAGTTGGATTGGGATTTGCATAGAGGGGGTAGTTTTTACATTGATCGCAGCACACTTTACACTAGGGAAGACTTGCGTTGAGGAAGTTTCCTGATCTAAAAATCCATGGTAGAGAAGGAGATCTTTCTCACATTCTCATCTTCTTCGTCATCATCTACAGGTTCTAGTTTCGGGAGATCCTCCACGACTTGTCGAACCTTGTGTGCCGTCCTTGTACTTAGGGCATTTGGAGCTCGTGTGTCCAGGTTGTCTGCAACGGAAGCAGAGTCCTTTTTCCATACATTTCTTTCGTTCTTCGGTGGTGAGTTTCCCTACTTTGATGACATCCACGTCCATGGTGTCAGGGTGACGAGCTTTGGCAGGGGTGAAGAAGGAGTGGTAGGATTGGTGGGCGGGTTTAGAGTTTCGTTTGGAGATTTCTTCAGTGTGCTCCCACTGAGTCTGGAAAGAGATGGCCTTTTTGTACCAGTCATCGATGGTGGAGGGGACAGTGTCCATAGACATGATTCGGCGCATGAGGGGGGAAGGGATTCCGGCAGAGAAGTATCCGATAAGGACGTTCTGGTCGGTGATGCTTGCCAGCGCTGAGTAGTTTTTAAAGTGCGAAACGTACTCGATGAGGGTCAGGGAGTAGGTGTTGTTCTTTCCTTTAGTCATGCGTTTGGTGGAGAGCCAGGCGATGGCGGTCCCAGTGACATCGTGGTGTTTGAATGCAGTTTCGAACTTGGTGACGAAATCAGAGAACGTTCCCATGGTAATGGTCGTCCCAGTGATGGCGTTCTGCCTGAATGTGGTTGCCCAAGTGAGGGCGGATCCTTTGGTCATGTAGGAGAGGGCGAAGGCGATCTTTTTGTTATCGGTGTCGTAGACTTTGTCGTTGATGAGGAGGTAGAATTGTACAGCATTTAACCATTGAGTGGATTTGTCATATGATCCGTCAAAGGCTTCCGGTGCTCCAATATGGAGTTCGGTTGGTTTCGAGGAGGACATGGGTGAAGGTGGTCTGGGGAACGGTGGGGGAGGGGGTGGTGGTGTGTAGGACAAGGGAGGTAAGGTAAGATGGGGAAAGACTGGGTTGGTGGCGATAGGAGTTGGGGAAGGGGGAGTGGGGGCGCGAGGAAGGTGGGTGTGGGCGAGCTGGTGGGCTAAGTCAAGGTCTTGGGTTTGTTCAAGGTCAGACGATATGGTTACATCCTGATCAGAGTTTTCTTCCGGTTCAGAGAGCTCAGCTTCTGAGGGTGAGTTGGTGGGTTGTTCTCGGGCGCCACGCCACGAGTACCGTGGGTTGTTCTGTGGGTACGAAATGGTGGAGGACTATTGTCGATGATAGTCTCAAAAGGTAACTTTGACCTTTTGTTATGCTTGGACCGGGTAGGTACAGGCATAGACTTGACTGATCGTGAGATCACCCTAAGAGTTGTTCTTTAGGGGTTCAGGTGTCAAGACGGATGCCGGGAGTTCGAAGGTTTCAGAGGAGCGTTGACTCAATAGTACGACGAGGACTAAGAGAGATCCGAGGCAAAGGGGCAATGACCTTGGTATATTGGAGGGAGAATCGAGTAGGTCCAAGTTAGAGATATGATACAGGGAGTACGACAGTTTATATAGAAAAGGAAGAGTGCGCACGGACCAAGTGACACCTGCCCTAATCTGAGGGATGCGTCATCATAGAACAAGGAGGAAGGTGCTGGAAACTGGTAAGTAAAAGGAACTATGTAATCGGTGCGAGAGAACCGATTGGTGGAGATAGAAGTCCGAGGTGATAGTAGAACAAAGATGAAGAATGCCCCTTCCGGTAGTAAAGGGGAACGGCATGGGGAAGTCAAAGAAAAGGGAAAGAAACGTAACGAGGGAAAGAAACAATCGTAACAGACTGTGTGTTGAATTCAGCCGCACTGACATGGTGTTCAGGATCATTTAGAGCCGGTCTCTTGCGAATTTCAAGAAGGGTTTACTCTGCCCCATTTTCGGATTACACCTGGCATCATGGCAGAACTGGCACTCCCACCATTCGACAATGCCCCCTCACAGATTATGTACTTCAATTCATTTGAGCAATGCTGGGTCAAGGTACTGTGAAATCCTCAAATCACCCTCGGGCCCAATGAACACTGTGTTTTTCTCAAGGATTGTGCTGTCACCCATTGTGCACACTTTGACAAGCTTTGTATTGCACCTAAACCAGCGAACCTGCGCAACAACCTGGCTGGTGAAAGGGCGTCGGTGCGTGACTGTAGGAATTACTTACGAGGACAATCATGAGAGAGTAGATTACATAAGCATGTACCATTTTCATGCTCATAGTTAGTCTTACACCTCAGCTGGTTTCCCAACCACTGAGGTGAGCATTCATTATTCTAGAGCTACCTATTGTAGTACTGACTTATTTACAGTACTTACATATTCAATAGCGACTCAGCTCGGCGCACAGCAGTAGGCGGGCTGAACTATCTCAACGCCCTCTGCATTAGGTATCCTGTTGGATATATCCTCTGACAATGACACCACCGTTGCACTGGCGGTGTTTCCTGGCACCTCTGCCTGCCGCTCTTCACCGTCACAAGTCCAATCTTCACAGGCATCATCTCCCTTGCAGTCTTCACCATTGCAAGCCCATCCAATAGTTGTGATGGCCAGCTTGTCTTTCATGGGCTCATCCACTTCTTTGCAGGCGTCATCACCATCCCCCTCTTCACCATCACAAGCCCATTCAGTGCTCATGATGGCTGGCTGGACCAGGGCTGGTGAGGAATCTTGCAAGTGTACTTTGCCTCAGACCCACGCTGTTGGAGAACCTTGCCAGTGGCCTGGTGACTTTTATAGTGTGGAGATTCATGAAGGCTTTGTCAAGATCAACAGAAGAAAGAATCTCCCATGTCGGACAGTCACAATGATATTCAAGGACATGTTTGGGGTTGAGTACATTCCTGGAACATACTATGATCACCATGCCTGCTGGAACAATGCACCATGTAGCGTGTGCAAGGCTGTCTGCGAGGCAGGTCGGACAAATGGTGGTCTTTACAGCGAATTTATGAAAAGCAATCCTGTGAAGCATGCCAAGGAAAAGGCAGCAAGGAAATGCTATGTCAGGGCTGTTGCATCAGAAGACTGCACGGGTTCGGGGTAGGACCACATCTCTCGCTATTCAATATCATTACTGTACTATTCTACATCTTCTTGTTCGTTATGTATAACCTGTACTGGTATATTATTCTACCGATGGATGGTTTTAATCCATCAACTTGGTTCAAGAGACAGACTTGGATGCAGGCAGAGGTTGATGTGCGGAATCGGACAGACACAGATGTAGGCAGATGGTGGACGGACATGGATGCAGGCGGATATTGACGTGTGGAACTGGACAAAGGGTGGATGCACTTGGACGCACGAGGATGTTGACATATGGGATCGGACAGATGGTAGACCCCAGACAGACGGTAGGCGGACATGGACGCAGCCAGATGTTGACATGCAGACAGACCTGTCCAACAGACAGCTACCCAGGCAGTGGATGGACTTGGACAGATGCAGATGTTGACATGCAGAATCAGACAGATGAAAAGCAAAAACTAGTATCAATTTCTATCCGTGATCGCATGTGGATGTTTCAGACAGACATGTAACTATGGCCAATAGCCCAGCCCTTCATGCTGTAGCTTGCATTTCATCATCTCATTGCGTCTCATAATCATCTCATCCACAAAAAAGGAATACCTCTTCGCAAGCATCTCCCGGCGGATTGCATGATAACCTCCAATCCATACATTAGTTTGTTCTGCAACAGACAAGTTGAAGAACCACCCCTCGTCTCTCTTGCCACGAAGCTTGGGAAATGCCTCTGGATTGCAATTCGGTTGACACCATTCATCGGTCACAGAATGCTTGCATTTGAAGTGGAAGACATCCACTGATAGCCCAATGTCGTGAAAGAATGGGTCATCATGCACCATCTTTGTAAGGGTGCAGTTGTTATCAAAAAAATATGGTTAGGATTGAAACTTCCTCCAGTGTGGTAAACACATTTGATCATTTCCTATCCAAAGCTTAGACATAGTGGCACTGTAATAGCAATATATCAGGGGGAACGTATGACGACACTTGCCACTCCCTCAGCACTGAAAAAGGTTTCTCATGTGAGGATCATCCCATATGGCGCGACAAAGAGCTCTTCATTGTGAGTACACCTCTGTCCAAATTGCATGTGGAGCTTGCGATGCTTTGGGTTGACCTGATGGGGTTCATTCAATGTGGGAGACAGTAACAAAGTGGCATGACTGGTGATCTCATATTCATCCTCATGTTCATCATTGGCGATAGTGCTGGAGTCCTCAACCTCCTTAGCAACAGCATCGTTGGGATGAGTGATTTGTGCGCGTTGCAAGCGCATTTGCAGCTGGAACCGTGACTGACCACAAAGGCGATGGGTAGTTTCCACAGCCTTGTGTTTGGCTGATGAGCAAGTCATGCTGTCAGGGAGCTCTGGAGTCGGAGTGATGGCGGCGGCACAATCAACAATGGCACAAATGGAGTTGTGATAAGGAGCATGCTGTGGACAGAAGTGATCATGATTGCTTGAGAGGGGGATCTGACATTTTGGCAAGGCGCAGCAAGGATGGCCAACTGTAATGCCATCAATAACAATAACAGAGACCTTGTGAGTATCTTGCAGACTAACGTCAGTATGTGGGCGTGAATGGACAGGTGTGGGCTATACCTATGCCATTCGCATCTTTGTAGAAACACGTGCACTTGTTGCAGTAGTGCTTGAGCTCGGGTTGTCCGTACAATTGAACATGGAGATTGCACTCCTTGATTGCTTGTGTGAATCGGTCCTTCTGCTCTCCTTTGGGAACAACAAGTATTGATTGACGGTGAGTGGAGTCCAGGAGGAGAGCCTTGATGACAAATCCATCCCAGACGTTTTGCTGAGTTAGCCCAGTTGCAAATCTTGTGCGATTGATTAATGTAGATGTGACCTTGTGGCCAAATGTGATATTGTACAAACATGTGCAGTTTGTGAAGGATGTCCTACGATGATAATGATCAGAGCGATCACAACATATCTCCTGGGCCGAACCATGCACCGGGAGGGATTGGCTGGATTGTCAAAGAGATCAATCAACTGCTTCTCAAGGAACACATGGCTGGAGACTTGTACAATATTGGGCATTGTATCATAGTAGTAGCGGTGCTGCCCCTCAATGTAGAAGTTTAGCTCATACATAATCTGGCAGTCTGGCAATCCCTGTCAGCACTGTCGGCTGGGGACAAGAGGTAGTACTCACATTCACATTGCAAATGGACATGTTTCGTCATCACAGGACTGTGATCGAGTGTGTAGAGTATGGTGTCGCATTGCTTGGCCTTGGTGAGTAGCTGACCCTTTAGTGCACGCAGGCAGCAGTCATTTTTGCACATATGACAGGGTGGGAAGAGTGCCTGGGGAACTAGGAAATGACTGAGTGGACGGCTGTGTGTGTGATGATCCATGACGTACCAATGCCATGAGTTGGGCTGTATTGCTCAAAGAGTGTGTGTTTCCTCATAGATTGTCTGCACCACACATACTTCAGTCAAACACTGTCGCACTTCTGGTTCCACCCAGATGTACATTTCCTTGCACCCCTGGGTCTGGCTGACAGCCGGCCGATAGACATAGTATTGGTAGGGCCAACCCCGTGAATATGGTATCCAGCCTGAGCTTTTCACTTGCTAGATACCAATGCCTATCTGGTACCGGCCAAGGCTTGTTGGTCACATACCCAGTCCTGGCCGGGACAACTACTGTGGGCCTAGCATATACAATTGGTCGCATAGATGTACTGGCTGGTACATGTGGTATTGGTCCTGGCCGAATGTCTCAATGCCCATGGACTAATCACATGTCTGCTACTGCGACTACAGCCGTGGTCGGCCGGGACCGGTGCTGCACCCATTGTAATTCACACATCTGGTTCCGGCTGGCTATGACTGCAGTGGGACACCATGGTTGGCCGGGACTAGATGTGTGAGCCAGACTCTGTCTGATACTGTGACTACAGCCGTGGTCGGCCAGGACCAGTGCTGCAACCATTGTAATTCACACATCTGGTCCCGGCTGGCTATGACAGCAGTGGGACATCATGATTGGCTGGGACTAGATGTGTGGGCCGGACTCCAATTGCAACCATAGTCGGCCGGGACCAATGCTGCAACCATAGTAGTTCATACATCTGCTCCAGGCTGACTATGGCAGTGGGACATCGGCCAGGACTAGATGTGTGAGTTATACTATGGTCGCAGCACTGGTCCCGGCCGATACTCTAACTGCTTGGCCAGGACCTGATGTGCGACTACTCTATGGGCATTGGGACATTCGGCCAGGACCACTACCGTGCTCATAGACCTGCCGTACATCTGGTCCCAGCCAATGCATGTAATGCAGCCATAGTCGGCTGGAACCAATACCGCACACACAGTATAGGTCACACTGTTGGTCCCAGCTGAACATGTGGGCTGGCATATGTGGGTCTTTTTCCCACACAACACTGTGGGTGTAGTCCCAAAGTCAATATATTTTGAGTCCATTCAATGAAGGTAGTTCTCATTTCTAGCAGGACTGAAGAGATGATATTGGAGACAAAGTTGTATGAATACAGAGACAAAACATGTGCGAATACATCAGGCATAGTCAGAACCATGACGTTTCCTGCTTGGCTTGATGACCCTTTTGCCGGACCTGGTGTTTCTGGTGGGGCTGTCATCCTGTTTGTGAGTCATGGACCTGGTAGAGTGATCGGGGCTCAAGGGGGCAGGTTGCTTTTTGGCAGCACTCCCCTTCTTCTTACTCTGTTTCTCCTGCTTTCATTCATCAGTCGCTTCTTTCCCACCCCCACCACTGACCGCTTTTGCTACCATCAGTCCAGCCTCTTCCACTCCTGCAGGACCTTCTACCCCTTGCACTGCCACCTCAGTGGCGATCTCACCTGTCCCTGTTTCCTTGGCGACATCCACATCCATCCCCTGCTCTTCCTTGGTAGCTTGAACCTCGCCACCTCTGTCACACCACCCACCCCCCCGAAACTCACCCAAGCTTCCTTGACTGCCTGATCCCCATCATCCAGTACCTCAAACCTCGCACAAACATCTCTCAGGACAACCACCACCTCCCCAGCCCTCTCAACACCAAGTCTGGAGTCATGTAAGAAATCAGGAACCTGGGCATCAGGTTCCACTTCAACTGCCCTCCAGCACTCACAAAGCAACAGGCCCAATCCCAAGATGACAGCAGTTCCACGATTGCAATCCGTGAATCTGGCATTGCGAAGCCGCCTGATGGCCACCTGAAATTCATCACTAACAGTATGAAGTTTAGGGGGGAGATATTTCATAGCCCAACACCAAGATGTCCAAATTGGAAAGCTTGCCTTTGAAGTCAGGCGATTGGGACTGGTAGAATCCTACAATACATGGTTGTATCACCCCGGCAAATAAATCATAATAATGAAAGACTCATGAAAATGGGAAGTGATGAGACCAGGCATTGGTAGTCAGAGTTGTTGGACAAACCTTCTAAGAATGAAAAGCGGTCGTGTTGGTTTGCTGCTGGGCTTTCGTCTTCTGGGGCCTTTGGCTGACCAGACAAATGGGCCCACTGGGACAGAGGATGTGCAGCAGACAAAGGACCTGCTTCACTGCTTGTAGAAGCATCTGTGGCCTTGGCTTTTCCTGCCACAAACTCCTGCTCGTCATCAGAACTAGCAACCTCCATGTACCGCTGTTTCTTGCTACCTTGTGGGCGCTCAAGTTGGGGCAAACCATAAGGCAAGTCATTGTTGCGTGCTCTGGTGAACTGAAGGATGGGCTCATCGTGCGAACTACGACTCTCCCAGTGAGCCCATAGTTTATCCAGGACCTTCTTGGTGAATTTTGAGGGTCAGCAATGACAAAACCTTCTGGGGGACAGTCCATGTCCAGGTAGTCCTTCACAGACTTGGCAAGGAGCAACCAGGGCACTGGAATCTTGGGCTTCTTGGTTAATCGAACTAAAATACGGTTTGAACTGTAGGTGTAAGAATCAGGTCAAACTCAAGGTAAGCAAGCTGGAAAATTTCGTGCACGACATTCTGTCGAGTTTGATGTGGGAGGTTGGAATTTTTGGGGAGTATTGGATGCCCCGAAGTGTCAACTTCCACTTCAGGAGCCTCCTCACCCTCGTTGTCCTTGTCATCAGGCTCCTCTACTAAAATTAATGATAGCGGTTTCGGCCCCTTCTCTAACCCATGCCCTGGACTCACTCAAGGTCACTGAAAACATGTTTGACTTGCCCTTGGGGGCATTCATTTCCAGGCGAGAGTTATGAGATACCGAAACAAGCATAGTGAAATTTACAACTTACATTGTAGTCTTCACCCCGTCATTGGTTGCATACCCAGCCAAAACAATGACATGAACACCCATACTGCATCGGAGGAGCTTGATAAAACAAGTCGCCTCTTTCCTGAGGTTTTTTTTCTGGTACCTACGACAATATACTTCAACAGGGAGAAGTGGGCTATATATAAAAGTGCTTACACACTTTGCTTTCCCCTATTAGCTCTACCTTCATTCCATTTTTTTTGCGGCTGCCTCAGCCTCATCCTTCTTTTCCTTGGACAGAGTAGACCACCATTGCCTCAAAGCCTTTGTATGTGCACCAAATTTATTCTTGTCCTTTTGTCCCTCGAGAGTTCGTCCAGTTCATCCACTTCCTCCTTAAACAAGCGCTGCACTGCGCGGTAAGCATCCCAGGGCTTGGTATACTTGCCTGCCTGTGTTGGTCTAGCCCTGATCTCGCGATCTTTGGCATTGAGGGTGGTGCTGGTCTGCTCCAAGGCCTCACGTATTGAAAGTTCCTCATACACTTGATCTGACTTCGGCAGATAGTGGAGGAACTGCCATCTGATTTCCTACCAGAAATATGAAAGTGTCAGACAACAAAGAATACCAGAAGGACCTACCAGTCAAAGGTTAGAGGGGAGTTCCACCTCGTGCTCCTCGAGCAGAGACGATTTTTGAATCTCCTTGATGCAACTGCCTAAAATGGCAGAGTGGTGCTCACAGTTCCCACAGGCAAGAGCATAGTCCATGACATGGCTGGCCAAGACATCAAAAAATACGACCAACCAGTGAGCAGACATGATGTGAGTGTTGATGTTGATGATGTTAGGGCACAGGGTAGAAAGCAAAGGGCATGTGAATCTGTGATCAATTACCCTGTCAACATACGACACGTGATCTGGAATTGCATGACATGATTCCAGATCTGCCATGAAATCTAACTCCTATTCAAGCATTTTCCGAGTTCAAACAAAATCAACTCCATTAGATGAGGAACAGGGGAATGGACAACTACAAAACTAGGGAGGGACCACAAATTTCATCCACAATATGCCAGTGGCCTTCTTCATGTGAAGCAGCCCCACTCCTTCAGGCCGGATCACCTCAAATTGGTACCTCTCCACCACTTTCCACTTCCCATTCCAACTGCATGTGTCGTTGATACACTCAAACAGGTATGTTGCAGATGGCAGCCAAACGCTGGTCCACTTCTGCATGACAAAGCAGGTAGGACATTGCGTGGAAATAGACTTACCCCACGGCTGAATATCCCTAATGGCTCCAAATGTAGCACGTGACGATGTTGGGAGTGATATGCACCACCCCAGTGTGCATGCCCAACTCTGATTCATCTCAGAGGAGATGTTCAAGGGCAATGGCAAAACTGATCTGGTGAACCAACACATTCCTACTGAGCTTCATCAGAAGCCCAGTAGCATGTGAAGTCACCAAGCAAGCGGCGTCAAAAGCCAATCCGTGTCTGGCATTCAGGCTGAAAGTCATCAGCGACAAGGTTCCCTAACAATGCAAACCCATACCATTTGAGTGTCTGACACAACAAAGAAAAATATTCTTTGTTGGCCATGATTGAACCACAGGTGAGTAAATAGACCAGGGATCCAGGAACCAAGCTGCCGAATGGTTCCAAAAGGGTATTGAGAACCTTCAACAAAATCAGTAAAGTTCACAGAACTACCACCAGCAAACTTACCTGATCAACCAGGGCCAAGAACTCTTTGAGGTTCTCATCTGTCCCCACGAAAAGGTCGCTGGTGTCTTTGTCTGTGTGATTGGTGATCAAGAAAACCACATGGCCATAGGTCTGGTGGGGGAGGAGACCCAACGACGATGACATAAGGGTGGGCTGCTTGTCGACCTTGGAGTCCGATCCTAGATCAAGGGGGATCTGGAGAACGTTGAGGCCAGTGGGGGAGAAATACTCATGCAGGCCATGGTCCAGGAGGGTCCCCACCATTACTCCCATCAAGGATGCGAGGGAGAGGTTGATGACAAGGGTCAGCTGCGTGGTTACCTGGGTGATTGTGGACAATTCAAATTTCCCAGAAACCTTGAGGCAACTAGGAAGCACTGCCGCGCCATTGCGAGTAAAGCCCTGCAAGATTAGTTAGAAAGAATCAATTCCAAACAGACGACTTACCACATAGCCCTTGAGTGCCGGCTTTTCACCCTGGTTCTTATTCTTGTGCTCTGACATGATCCTGTGAATGGCTAGCCAGTAGCAGCCAACACATTGGAAACAGACATCATCGCCCGAAATGATGTCACGATACAGTGGGGGAATGTCGATGCAGTGAGAACAGACAGCGTGAGGGCAGTCGCTGCATTCATATAGCAGACCACCATCTGCACACAGTGAACAGAACTATGCAGCAATCAGTCAGCCATGTCAAGTGAAAATGGGGGTGCCACTCACCATTGCACTGCCATTGTCAATGCTTGCCTGTTTTGCGTGGCTGTCGCGTTTCTTGTTGTTTGGTAAGTGGCACGCCAAAGGTGACAGTGAGCTGACTCACCTGGCCCTTCCCCATCCATGTGTCATGATTACCATTCACCTTGTTTGTATTCAAGCTCCTGTTGTGTGCTGGTACGTCCGTTTGCAGCTTCAACCGTTTGGCAGTTGATGCAGCCTGACATCTGATGTAAGTGTTCCTACAGGTTGACACAGCAGCACACTCACCTCCAAAGCGCCAGGGCTCACATCCTCTATGGCAGTATCCAACCTGCTGTGCTTCATGGCTCCCACCAGCGCAGGCTGTTGGCTTGGTGTAAGTGTCGTGGACAAGTAAGAAAAGACGTTGATGGCTCAACTCATGTAGATCATGTGTTCACAATTGGATGCGCTCGGCCTTGCCCCCAGTTGATTTTTTCGCAGTCTGTTTCATACACATACTCAGGAAAGGGATGGAGATGGGATGAGGAAGGTGAAGGCAAATTGAAGGGGTGAGGGTGAGCGACGCAGTACCAGCATTACGACACATGCCAGAGTATGAAATCCATGGGCTCACCCAAAATGTGGCGACAAGTGTCACACAACTCGTTCATGTGACACGTCAATGCCATGTTTTGTGTGAGACTCATCAGCATCATATGACTCGCTCATGTGACATGTTGCCATGTGATACACCTCGTTTGGGTGAGAACCCTTCACAAAACAATGCCAAACACGTTGACACACTTAAGAGGCGCGGCGTCCACATTTGTATGTACTTTCGCTCTCCCATGTTCCACATTCTTTCCCTGGCAGATACACTTGCTCGTGGCACTTTTTCGCCATGCAGGACTGCAGCCTGCATGGTTAAAAAGTGTGAGACAAGCCCACGGTCAGTTCAATTCACCGTCTTGTTCACTGACCATGTTTTCTTCTTGTGGCAGGGTCCCTTGCTTGGGGGGCTATATCTGGTGGCCATGCAGTGATGTGGGCGTGTTTGTGCTCCTCTTGCGGTCAGTTCAATTCACTGTCTTCTTTACTGACTGTGTTTTCTTCTTGTGCAGGGTTCTTTGCTCAGTTCAACTCACCTTGTTGACTCACCATGTTTTCTTTGTGCGCAGGGTTCTTTGCTGGGGGGGTTATGTTTGGGGATCATGTGGTGATGTGGGCGCGTTTGTGCTCCTCTTGCGTGACCCTTGTGGGCTCTGGGGGTTATGTTTGGCGGTCATGTGGTGATGTGGGCATGTTTGCGCTCCTCTTGTGTGACCCTTGTGGGCTCTGGGGGCTATTTTTTGGTGGTTGCGCGGTGATGTGGGTGCATTTCCACTCCTCTTGTGTGACCCTCTGTGAGCTCTGGGGGATATTTTTTGGGTGGTCATGTGGTCATGTGGGTACATTTGTGCTCCTCTCATGCAGCCATTGGCAGGTATGTTTGGTAGTCAGACAGTCACTGATCAGTGAGCACTTTTTTTATGGCTCGGGGGTTACGTTTGGCCGGGTCAAGTGGCAAGGTGAGCATGTCTGCCAGCACGCCCCAAATTGGCTGACGTTTGGCAATCATGCGATGATGTGAGTGCATTTGTGCTTCTCTCGCACGGCCTTCTGCAGCCCACTGCAACATCAGCTTCGAGTAAGTAGGGTTTTGGTCTGACTGGTTATTAAATTATTTATGGCACCTCAGGGATCTCCAATGCCTCCTTGATGGCTGTATGACACAGCCACTCCCTGCGCCGGCTGCTGTTGTGCTGAACTTGGTGCAACTCATTTTACATCAAGCCCCTAATCTGTGAGTCATCCTCCGAATCAGGCGTGAGTTGCGGTGTTGATGAGGGACTATCAGGTTCGGCGGTCAGAGAGTGATAAGTGAGCACTTTTTTTTGGGCTCCATGGTTACGTTCTGCCAGGTCATGCAGTGAGGTACATCTGCCAGTACGTTTCAACTTGGCTAAGCGCCCCTGCTAATGACATTTCAGTGGCATTCAGGGCGGTAGTGGTACGACATTTTCAGTGTTGCCGGCAGGGCATGACAATGGTTTCTTTGTTGTTTTTTACACATATTTTCACACCTGGAGCCAGACTGAAAGGAGGAGGGCCCCCTCTGGACAGTCTGACTTCCAGCCTTTCAATTTTCTACTATAGTTTTTATATGTGCCGAGTGGCAAATATATTGAACAGAAACACTTGTTCCAGATAGGCTCGGAGAAATCTGTACTATAGTGCTGTCCTGGCATTGTAGATCATGTGACCAGAATGATGCTCACCATGCCTACAAAAAAAAGGTCTCTATGCCCTAACTTAAAGTTTGCTAAAATGTGCTTTAATAAGAGTTAAGTTGGGTCTGTAAGTTCCAGGCGCCCGGTGCTTTTAATCACTTAGATAAGGCAAATAAACCTTAATAAGGATGCCTTCAATCTGCCAAAGTTTTTCTATGCCACTGCAGTCACTCTCTGCCATGACAATGCCTCTGCCAGATGACTTCTATAACTTGTTCCTTAACTATGTCAAAGGTGGATTGAAGCATATATCTACAGGTCACCAAATCAAGTTGGCTAGGGTGTAAAAACACTGGTATGTCTTCCTGCTCCAAAAATCAAGTTCATGTCAGATAATATTTCAGAATGAGGGCTCAGGGGCTTTTGGAGCAGCTGACAGGTGAATTGGCTCAAACCTTTCCAGCTGAGTTGTCCCCAGTTATCACTGACAGCAAAGTCAAGCAAAGCACCATCTTAATTATTACAGCATTCCTGAATCCTGGTGGGTTAGCTGTTAATTCTAACTCATTTTATAGTTAAGTAATTAACCCTCTTGTGGTGTAGTTCAGATCCCTTGGGATTATGACCGTTTTTCAGAGTCGAAGACAAAGCACCGCTCCGAAAAATATTTTCACAAGATTTCCTTGGGTCCAACCTCCAGCCCTTGCATCCTGGTTGACACCCAGGGGAGAATCTTGGTGTGGTATCTTCCAGGCCTTCTTTTGCCTGCCAGAGTGGTGTGTATTATGTTGAGATTGGACTCCCCAGCTGACCTCTGGCAGGAACAGCTCAACAGTTTCGTGATGGGCCTTTGGCCACATTTACTGCAGGCACTCCAGGGGAACAGGTCCAAATCCTGGCGTAGGGAAGGTTTTGTGGGGCAGCCTGACCAGCTGTCATTAGGGGCAGGTCAGCTCTCTATGGCTGTTGGCAGATTCGCCATTGGACACAAGGTAAATGCTAATTATAGATTCACCTTTCCACTAGCTGACTGTCAAATTAGAGGCTAGTGGATCCCATCAAGCTGTCAGCTTTGCTGAAATCAGCCAAAGTGCAGATGTGGCTTTCCCAGATGCAGCCTTTGGAGCATTTCCTGGATGTGGTACTGCATATCGTACATCCAGAACTGTGGACTGCAAACACTGTGGCGGTAGACCAGCTAGTTTCGCAGCTCTCACCTTCATCTCCATCATGGCCAACATCCTTCACTGGCATGGATCTCATTGTCAACTGAGTAACACCTCCGCATTTGGACAGTGGAGGGGCAGTTACGTTTTATGACCACTTATTAAGCCTTGGCTTTGGTCATCAAGCCACTTTAGATTTGGCTGATTTTGGGGCGAAGTTCACCTATGCTCCAGGGACTTCAGTGTTCCTCACTGGGAGAGTACTGACACATTCTGTTCCTTCTTGGTCAGGTGGTGAGAGGGCTGTGGTTGCACATTATTCCAAAGATGATGTTCATGATCAACTTGGAGTTCCCAGGCCCACTCTTCCTACCCAATTAGGTTTCTTAGCCCTATTTAGTTAGAGTTTCACTTTACTTTTCACTTACGCAACTAGGTTTCTTAGCCCTATTTAGTTGAGTTTGAATTTTTCGCTTAAGTGAATGGGATATAAACTGGTGATATGACCTGCTTGATGTTTGCCAGCCCAGATGTTCCAACACCGAAAAGCAAAACGAGCTAAGTTTACATTGCACAAACATGGCAATCAAGATGGGTGGTCTGGGTCACATGGTTCTCTGGTGAAACTCACTCCCAAGTTGACTTATAAGGAAGTGGATCCATCATCAATGTATATGTCCACTGATGATGAATCTGAGACTCCAAGAAGAAAAGCTCCCCAAACTCCCTCAGGGTTACAAGCATTCACATTTGATATGGGGGGTGATCAATTGGCAGCAGAGGATGGATTTCCAACAGAGACAAGAACCCACAAAGTAAGAGGTGGTTTAGACCATTTAATAGTTATCTAAGAAAATCAGTCACAGAATCAATTTCTCACTGAGTGGATTCCTTGGTGATCCACCTACTTGTCTGTTTTGCTGGAGGGGGAAGCTCCCAAAATTGGTCCAGCCTTATGTAGGGACTGCAAATGGAATGGGGGCTCCATTCGCTGTGTTTCTTGTCATGGAGACCTTACTTGGTGTCCTGAATGTGCAATGAAATGTTATGCTCATCTGCTGTTCCATAAACTTCAGAGATGGAATAGCCAATTTTATGAGGCTATATCTCTTAGAGACATTGGGTTTACATTAAACCTAGGTGAGATCTGTTCCCTCAGTTTATAAAACTAATCCTGTAAATTTAGGTCATGATGGCCAAATGTGCCCCCTCAATATAAATGGGCCCTTTAAATGGACTTCAGATGCTTTCACCATTGTTGCCTCCTCAGGCATATTTGTCCACAAAGTAGTATGGTGCAGATGCAATGGAGCCACAGCTCAGGACAAGCACTTGTAACTGCTAAGAGCTTGTCTTTTTCCCTCTTCGATCACCAAGCCTCAAACTGCTTTCACATTTGCAGTCCTGGATGAATTTTTGATTGAGGCTTTGGAATGCAAGACTTCGGCATCAAGCTTCTATCAGAAGCTCTACAGACTGACAAATAATCCTTTTCCTGATACTCTCCCTGTGAGTTCTGATTTTCTGGACTGTCCAATTATTAACATCGATCATTAGGATTGTTATTGGGAATTGATGAGAACTTCGAGAATGTGGAGAGACTTGACCAACCACAAAAGAGCCAGACTTGGACATGACTTGGACAAGGATCCTGGAGCTGGGGGGCTGGCAATCTTCTGCCCTGCTTGTCCTCAACCAGGTATATATCTGCCTGAGGACTGGAAAATAAAATATAACCCATACATAAAGTCTCTAATATTTTAGACTGATTCACTATCAAAATTTCAGTCATGTGGTGGCCATGAGATATGTGGTGGATGGTAATTTTACTGCCCAGCATATGAAAATGAAAAGACCACTGATGATGTGGCTTTGGCAGATGGGCTTGCCTATATGGTCAGGGAAACTCAGTACTGCAATCATGTGTCATCTGCCCCTGGCCACAAGGAAGTAAGTAATGTCCTGATGGCTCCAATTTATAGATGGAAATCCCATTCTTTTAGAAATCAAATTGTCAAAACCATCACGCTGTCAATGATGCCAACAAATCCAACAAATCCAACTTAAGAGCAACTGGTGTGGGTGCTACCGCTTGTACATGTTATGGTTGCTTTGTACCCCATTCAGTAGTGGACTTTTATAAGGGAGAACAATAAGTGACTGAGTGTACAAACTGGATTTTAATTATGTTTTGTGCAGGCAAAAAAACATTGACTATTCCATTTGCCATGCCTTTGGCTACAATTCATGCAGAGTACAAAAGACGCTAATCATCTATGATGTTGCCTGTCAGTGGCATATAAACTTCAGGAGATGGGTGGAAGCTTCCAGCTTCTTGCATTTGTCTCCAGGATTAGAGATTATCCTTGCGGTGGGGAAATTTCATCTGAGTGCTCACAAGCCTGAGTGCTTTCCAAGGTTTAGTTTGATGTTCACCAAAAGAACTGGCCATGTTGATGGCAAGATCTTGGAGGCACTGTGGGCATCTTTTAACAAGATATCCCCCTCTTCCAGGGCAATGTCTTTGGCACATCATCAGGAGATATACGACAATCATATGAGGGACTCAAATTGGAAGAAATTGGTGGGGTTGAGTAAGTATCTCTTGGTTGATTGAAAGATGCTCCCATGACCTTAGTTATGTTCATAGTCAGGATGTTGTGCAAGAAGCACAAAATGGCCAGTAATGGAATAGATCTGACCAAAGGTCCATTTGAGGATCTTTCTCAATCTTTGAAGAAAGAGAAGCTTCGACTGTGGACCAAGGAGGCCCAATTGGCTGAAGAAGAAAGAGGAGAGGCACTCAATATCTATGCATTGAAAATGAATCAAGGTGTGTTTTCCTGGTCCATATTGAAACTGGGTGTTGAGTGTGAGATGTGTCCAGCGCCTGGTCTGGCAGATATGCGGCTGAGCTTGGCTGAATCTGGCAAAGCTGTCTCAGAAGAGTTAAACTCTGTTGGCTGGGTATTTATTTGGAGGATACTTAGTGGGTGTCTCGCTGGCTTCTGATGGGAGAATTGGTTTATAATTTTTAGGAATGCCTTGAGGGCAGACATTTGATGCTTGCCAAGCCAGCACACCACCACTCAAAAGGCCACTGTCACTGAGAGACATCATAGATTGCTGGCAAGAGTTTCAAGATTTAACCATGATGCCCAGCTCTTCTGCACTGGACTAGAGGCTCAAAATGATTTGGTGAAGCCGGATGATCCTCAATTTTGCTCTGAGGAGGTGGGTGATGATACAGAAGAAAATCAATGGAGATTTTAGAAGGGGGTGAATGACAAAGAAGACTACCTGGATGTTGAAGAAGATTTTATTAAGGACAATCCTGAAGATGAAACAACCCAAAGGTAACCAGCGTCAACTGGTACTCTAGGGAATTGAAGACTAAGAAGACGCACCAAAAGCGCTAGCAGTTGGTTGCGGAGCTGATCTCACTGGTTGGTATGGGGGAAAACCAAGAGAACTAAACTGGAGTTCTCTGGCTGGCACTTGCGGCCTTTTATACTACCTGTAGTGTGTGTACGTGTTTGTACCGTATCTATGATACTAGTCCCAACATATCCTAAGTATGTGGCAGCATGTATTAGGAGCATGCATCAAGCATAGCCATGAAACAAAGTAAAGCATGAGGCGACCACATGGCGGTGGCAGAATGGAAGAGAAGAAGACATAGCCATGCACTGCACAGAGATGAATGAAATGAGGAGTGCATGAGGTGTAATGTGAAAAGAAAAGAGAAGCATAGAAGGCAGCGTGGCTGTCATAGATTAATCTGATAAGATAGGAAAGAAAGGAAAGAAACGACTAAGTCCGTTGTGCTGATGTTAGGTGTACTGAGCCATAACAGAAGATCTTCCTCTATTCATGCCTTCTTCTATGGGATTGGAGAAGCTGACTCAGGCTGGACTGACAGAATTGATGCAAGAAGAAATTTGCTTGAGACAGGGACAAGCCAATGATTCCTTACAAAAGCTCAGGACTCATCTGGGAAACAAGGCTCCCCTTTATTGCATGAATTTCAAAAGCTTGACTTCAGTTCAAGGTGATACAAGGTCCAAGCAAGAAATTTGACGAATGGTATTGAAAATCAATCAAGATGCTCAGAGGTACAATTGAGCCCGGGAGGCATTGATTATACTTCAAAAATACATGCCTATTTCTCAGAAGGATCTTCGAGTGTCTGCAGATATCACTGAAGAGAACCGATTTGGCCAAAGCTCAGATTTGCTTCCTTGGTTTTGGAGGTTAGGCAATCTCAATGGCACTGTGTCTGGGTGGGATGATGAATGTAGGTCTTTCAAACTAAACTTCATTTTAAATAATATTCAATTTTTTGGCCCCTGAAGTTCTCAGAGTCAGCTGGTTGAAAGCCAAAGCCCGATATGAAAGATGGAGTGAAGAGCTACAGATGGTGCGATATGAGATGCATTGGACTGTTCTGTGGTTCCAGGACAAGGTGAACATATGGGAAAATAGATGGTCAAAAGCAGAGGAACCAGGCCAGAAGGCATATGCGGCCAAGCAAAGAAAGATTTGGGAAAGCCTTCAGAAGAAGGCAGAGGAGAGATTTGGGAGTCTTCTGTGATTTAGGAATGTATATTGTAGCATGAATGCAGATATAGTTGTCCTGCATATACAGTGACCCATCACAACTATGGGCCCCACCAAGTTCCATATGCCAACAGAGCGTCAGCTGGGGCCATCTCTGCGTGCCCTCCATATGTAGTGACCAATCACAGCCGTGGGCCCAGCCGAGTGTCTGTGGCCACACAGGGTCAGCCGGGACTGCCTCTGTGTCCCCTCCTTACATGGTGACCAATTGCAGCTGTGGGCCTGGCCGAGGGTCTACGCCAACAGACTGCCGGCCGGAACTGTTACGTTTGGACCGGGTAGGTACAAGCATAGACTCAATGGATTGAAAGATCGCCCTAAGGGTTGTCCTTTAGGGATTCAAGCATCAAGATGGACGCCGGGGTTTCAAAGGTTTCAGGGGAGCGTCGACTCAATAGTACGATGAAGACTAAGAGAGATCCAAGGCAAGGGACAGTGACCTTGGTATATTCGAGGGAGTATCGAGTAGGTCAAAGTTAGAGTGACAATACAGGAAGTATGATGGTTTATATAGAAGGGGAGAGTGCGCACGGACCAAGTAACGCCTGCCCTAATCAGAGGGACACGTCATTGTAGAATCGAGAAGGAAGGTGATGGAAATGATGAGTAAGAGGAACTACGTAATCGGCATAAGAGAACCGATCGGTGGAGATGTAAGTCCGAGGAGATGAAAGAACAACGGCGATGGATACCCCCTTCCGGTAGTAAAGAGGAATGGCGTGGGGGAAGTCGAAGAAAAGGTAAGTCAAGGAAAAGAAGCAATCGTAACAGGAACCACCTCTGTGTCCCCTCCATATATGGTGACCGATCTCAACTATGGACCCAGCTGAGTGTCTATGCCAGCAGAGTGCCGGCCAGGACCATCTCTGTGTCGCCTCCATATATGGTAACCCATTGCAGCCGTGGGCCCGGCCGAGGGTCTATGCCAAGAGACTGTTGGCCGGAACTGAAACAACCCAAAAGGTAACCAGCATCAACTGGTACTCTAGGGAATCGAAGAAGTGGGTACGCACCGAAGGCGCTAGCAATCGGTTGCGGAGGTGATCTCACTGGTTGGTATGGGGGAAAACCAAGAGAACTAAACTGGAGTTCTCTGGCTGGGACTTGTGCCCTTATATACTACTACATGTGTTTGTACATATTTGTACCAGATCTACCGATGACTGTTCTAGAATATTCCGGTACCTAGTAGCATGAGGTAGAAGCGTGCATCAAGCACGGCCATGGAATGGAAACGAACTAGAACATGATGCAACCGCACGGCGGTGGCAGAATGGAAGAGAAGTAAGAAGGAGCATAGCCATGCACTGCATGGAGATGAATGAGGTGAGGTGTGCATGTGGCATAATGTGAAGAGAAAAGAGAAGCATAGAGACAGCGTGGCTGTCATATGTTAATCGGATAAGATAAAGAAAGAAAAGAAAAACGACTAAGTCCGTTAAGACACTGTTAGGCATACCAAGCCGTAACACTACCCCCTCTCTAAAGATTGACTTCCAGGCGATCAAAGGGAATTTGCTTGGGGTGAAGACTTGTAAAAGGCTCTGGCCTCTTTTGGAAAAGTAGTAAGAAATCCGCTGGTGGGTGCCACGGGGTTAGCATGATAGAAGTCATTCAATGCTTCCTTTGCGTTGCCGAGGTTACTTTTAGGTTGCCAGGTACGATCTGTGTCATCATAGCCCTTCCAATGGACGAGGAATTCCAGCTTTTTATTTTTATAATGTGAATCAATGATCCGGTCCACCTCCCACTCATTGTCTCTGTCTTCAGTGACGTGTACGGGTCCTGGCCGGTGTGAGGGTTGCCCCTCCAGACGGTCGCGGTAAGGTTTTACCCGAGAGACGTTGACTACTGGGTGGATTTGCATCGATTTTGGTAATTTTAATTCAACAGCATTAGGTCCTGCCAAGCCAATGATGGTATAGGGGCCAAGCCATCGCTCGGATAGCTTGTGAGAAGCACGTGTCAAACATAGATTTTCTGTGGATAGCCAGACTTGCTGGCCGATGGCATACTCAGGCACTGCCGAGCGGCTTTTATCAGCATTGACCTTCATTTGGTCTTGTGCCTGTTTCATATTTTCTTTGATGCTTTCTATTACATCTTCCATTTCTGATGCGAACTTCTGAGCCGCTGGGGCCCTGTCCGAGCTAATGGGCTCAATTCTCATTCATGGAAGATATGACTGTGTCACATCAAAGGGTGACTTCTTGGTTGAAGTGTGTTTCTTTGTATTAATGGAGAATTGGGCGATAGGCAGCCAGGCGAACCATGAATCTTGCTTTTCAAAGCAATAGATTTGTAAGAATTTTCCAATCTCCTTATTAACAATCTCTGTCTGTCCGTCTGTCTGCGGGTGGAAGGATGTCGATAATTTAGTGGCAATACCAAGGGCCTTGTTAAGCTCCTGCATAACTTGTGCCGCAAACTGCGGGCCTCAGTCCGATGTGATAGAGCATGGAAGACCATGATGCTTCCATATGGTTGCCAAGAACAACTTTGCTGTGTCCAGGGCCGAATATGTTTTTGTACAAGTGATCAACTCAACCTCCTTAGATAAGCGATTGACCACTGTGAGGATCGAGTCATAGCTGTGGGAAAGGGGAAGGTCCATAATGAAATCGGCTGATATGTGTTCCCACGGGGTATTCAGAATTGGGAGTGGTTGAAGGAGGCCTGCTGGGGCCTGATTAGATCCCTTGAATCTTTGGCATGTGTCGCATCTAGCGACGTAATCTTTGACTAGGGTAGCCATTCCAGGCCACCAGTAGTTGTGCTGCAACAGCTCTATGGTTTTCTCATATCCCGGGTGTCCTGTGACCAGGGAGTCATGGTGTTTTTGGATGATCTCCATCCATAGTATATTGCTTTCGGGTACATAAAGTCTGCCGAAAGTGTCGTATAGGCATCCATTGTGCTCTTCACAGATGGAGTTCTTCTTACACAGCCTCTGAATATCTGCTTCATTCAGGAGGCATGTGGTGTTGAATATTGTTTGTTTTAATATGTCCCCATCATCTGTGATAAGGATGGTTGTCCTAATCTTATCTGGGGTGATAACAACGATCCCTTTGTTGTCATCTTCTATTCCCACGGCGTGATCTTCTCTTCTAGAGAGAGCATCTGGTTTCGTCATTGTGTGGCCAGGCTTGTAGAACCACAACATGTTGAAGCATGAGAGGTACATGGCCCATTGGGCTTGCCGATGGTTGAGATCTTGTCTTGTCATGAACCATTGCAAATTTGCATGGTCATTCCAAATTTCAAATTGGTGTCTAGCACCTTCTAAGTAATGACGCCATTGTTCCAGCGCTTGGATGACTGATAGCATCTCCTTATCTGTGACCGGGTAGTTCCGTTCTTGTGGCATCATGGAGTGAGAAGAGAATGCAATGGGATGCCATATGACGTCCTTCTCAATAGATTGTACTGCGCCTGTAGCGTAATCGCTAGCATCCGATTCCAGGTGGAATTTGCAATCTAGGTCCGGGAATGCGAGTACCGGAGCTGTGGTAAAATGTTCTTTAAGCGTGTCAAACATATGTTGCTGGTGTTGTTCCCATCGAAAGGGTTCTTCTTTCTTGGTTAGGTCGTGTAGCAGGTGTGCAACACGTGCATAATCTTTTATGAACCTGTGATAGAAGTTTGCCAGTCCTAGGAAGCTTCTTACTCCTTTAACGTTCTTTGGCTCAAGCCAATCTAGGATTGCTTTGACCTTTGTTTGGTCCATTTTAATGCCATCACGTCTGACTATCATGCCGAGGAAGTCAACTTCTGTGGCGCGGAACATGCATTTTTCTGGTTTGACAAATAAATCATTTTCTTTCAAGCGGCGTAGAACCTCAAGGACAATTCAATCGTGCTCAGCTTGGTTATCTGTTTTTGTAAAGATCATTAGGTTGTCGATGTAGACCACTACCATGTCATCCATATCTGCAAAGATTTCATTCATCATTGCTTGGAATGTGGTGGGGGAGTTGCATAGTCCGAAATACATGACCAAAGGTTCGAATGCTCCACGGAAGCAGACAAATGTGGCTTTCCATTCGTCGCCTTCTTTGATCCGGACGTTGTTGTATCCCCATCTTAGATCCATTTTTGTAAATAGCTTAGTCCCTTGGAGTTTATCCACTAGTTGCCCGATCAATGGCAAAGGGTAGTTGTTTTTGACCGTGAACTCGTTGAGGTATTGGTAATCCTGTACCATATGCTTCTTGCCATCTTTCTTAGGCACGAAGAACACGGGTGAAGTTTGAGGGGATTTAGAAGGTCTTATGTAACCCTTCTTCAGCTGCTCATCAAGGAATGCGGTAACCTCTTCTTGCTCCTGTGGCAATAGAGGGATAATTCTGCCTTTCTTGGGCTTGAATGTGTCCTTGAGATCTATTGCGTGATCCCATGGTTTTCTGATCGGCATCTGTTCCGATTCCTTTTTTGCGAATACATTAAGGTATTTATGATATTCCACCGGGACTAACTCCTCGGGGGTTTTCTCCTTAGGTTTCTGAGATTCCTGTTGCACTTCCAGTGTGTGGATTGTTCCATGGATGTAATATTGGTTATCGTATTCCTCTTCTTCCATCTCTTGGATGAAAGCGGACTTGTCCTGCAGCATGTGACAGTGTCGCAGGCAACGTGTCATCTTGACTGTGCCTTTTGACCAATCAATTTCCGGGTTGTGGTGTTGCAACCGTGAGAAGCCCAAAATGAAAGGGTTCTTTCCCAGATCGGCCAATTCTGCTGTGACTTTCTCACAATGTCCTTGGAATTCTACGACCAGCTCTGCAGAGTGTGTAATACTTCCGGCAGAGTTGCGTGTTCCATCCACATTGTACACAGGAATGGTGTTTCAAAGGGGAATAAGTGGGACCTTATGTGTTTCTGCCCATGTTTTGTCAATAAAGATTGTATTGGCACCCGAGTCCAAGAGTGCGTCTGTCTGAGTAAAGTTCTGCCACTGCGTAAACGGCACAATCTGAATAGATAGGTTGATTTCTCGTGTGGGTCTTATGCTTCGCACATAAGTGTCGTCTGGGATTTATGAAGACCATGGAACACCATAGGACTGACGGCGTAAGCCTCACGACCCCGGCAAGCGCCCCACAAGATGACCAGAAGGTCAGACTCGACCTCATTAAACCACTACCACCACCATCACTACTCGAGTTGACAATCCCGCCACCAAAACAGACACCACCACGCGCAAACGAATCACACAGAATGGGCCGGGCAGTAGCAGGCAGGGACGACGACGACGAAGTATGTCGAGCGCACGAGCGCGTCGACAACCCAGCGAACACCACGGAAATGTCCACGGACGAGACTGCTGCCAGCACAACAGTGAGCGCATCCACGGACGCAACCGCACCCCACAGAGACCATGCCAAGGTCACTCAGGCACCTTAGGCACCACTTCCTCGGACCTTTTAAACCCTTTCAGGTGGGGTTCCTTGTCAAGCCGAAATGGGCCTAAATGGCCCTCAATCTGCGCCGGCTATTTCCAGCTGGTTTCCTTATTCATCCAGCATGATTCTTGGGCATTGCAGGATGCTTTTAGCACACATTTTCTGCATTCTGGACCATCTCCTGACCATCTCCCGACCATCTCGAGATGGTCACAGCCATTTTGGACAGTGAATTTATTGTTATAGTACCTACTACCCTATGAGTACATGTGTGTGAATTAGCATCTACATATGACTAGGTGCACATATTTCCGTGCATGTGAAAGTGGGGGCACAGGGGCCGAGTGGGTGAGAGCAAATGAGTGAGAGCGCAACGGCGACGGCGTGCGGCAGTGAGCGAAATGGCATGAGGGGGAGAGAGGGCAGGGGCAAGGTGGCAGTGTGCCTATGTGATGGCGGTGTGGGTGAGCGACAGCGCAAGAGGACCGGTGGCAAGACGGCACGAAGGGCAGGAGAGGGAGAGGGTTGGTGATGGGGCGTGCGTGCCAGGGTGGGCGAGGCGGCGCGAAGAGGAGAAGAGGGTGAGGTAGAACGGGGGGAGAGCGAGGGTCCACAAGCGGCCGAGAGTGGGCGAGACCACCCAAAGGGGACTGGGAGGAGAGGGCGAGGCGGCATGAGGGCGCGGGCACTCGCGTGACAGCAACGTGAGCGTATATGCATGCTTGCGTACACAGGAGGCAAGGGAGCCAATGGGCGCGCCGCACAAGCGCACGTATGTGCAAACTGGCGTGGTGAGGGTGAGTCGAGGGTGTGGGGGTTAGTATGGCACTCACCATGTGCGTGCATGTGGCGCAGTAGGTGAGGACGACGTGAGGGCGAGGCGCTGTCGTCATCATGTGTGGAGGGGTGGACGAGGTGGGTGAGGGCGAGACAAGGGTGAGGTACCGTCGTCGTCGTCGCATGTGGAGGGACGAGGCGAAGCACCATCGTCATCCTGCCAGTGTGTGGAGGGAGGTGGTGGGTGAGGACGTGATGAGGGCAAGGGGGAGGCCACATCATCGCATGTGGAGGGTCGGACGATGTAGGTGACAACGCGACCTCATGGTCGCATGGTCGCATCGTTGTCATTGTCGTCGCGAGGTGGTGGTGGTCACACCCTCGTCTTCATTCCGTCGTGGGTGATGACGACAGAGAGGGCGAGGGTGAGGGGCGCATTGTCGTCCTTGTTGTCCTCGTTGCATGGCGAGGCACCATCGTTGTTGACGAACAACCTGTAGGTGCTAATAGATAGTAAGTAGTCTACCAGTAAAACTTACCGCGCTACGAGCTGCGACTTGCCAAATCAGGTTACAAAATGTATAGGAGATTTATGTCACTTTGCGAAGACATACCTGGAACACGACGATGCAGCCCTCAGAGCGTATTTAGACGCGAGGGATTGTTTTCTACTTTAGCTACTGTTCCTAGAAATGTACGCTATGAAAACGCATGGAATGCGAAACATTCGTTGAAGCTGTAATACTAGTACATTCAGTTCAAATTGAAATTCTCCTATAAATATCGAAGGAGTGGATTTCGCTACTACAGAGCGCTTGAAGTAGACAGTATGCAATATGCTTCCTAGTTACATTATACAACTCTCACTCGCCTCATGGGATGCTCAGAGCCAGTTCGTCGTGTTCCTGGTATGTTTTTGCACGTTTCATAAATCTCCTACTAGTATCCAAGTCACCTTTCTCACGCTTTTGGTATGTCAGTACTACTAACAACCTACAGCTCATTCGTCAACACAATGGTCGACGACGATGGGCCTTGCCTTCGTCTCGTCCCTCCCCACTCCCCCTCCATGTAAATATGAACGCCGTGCGAGCGCCGTCGCCGTCGCCCGTCATCGCCACCTCCATGCAATGAGGACGACAAGGATGACAATGCGCCCTCGCCCTCACCCTCACCCACAACGCAATGGGGATGAAGGTGCAACAACCACCACTTCGCGGCGACAACGACAACAATGCGACAATGTGACGACGAAGTCGCGTCATCCTCACCCGTCCTCGTCCTGTTGATGGAATCAATGGCACGTACTTATGTAATCACCTACTTAGTCTTTTGCTCGTTCTCGTTCCCACACCTCAGTGACTTGTCTGGTTACTGAGGTGAGACCCATTGTTCGATACATAGCTACACACACTAATGAGTACCTAGACTCGTACCTTTCTACAGGTTATGAGCCCCGAAGTTGCTCATTAAAAAATCCCGTAATATCAACTGTCGACGAAAACCCAAAATGTCTGTGTCCGTAAAGGAAGACCCATTGCACGTGCCTATCTTGAAGGCTGATGGAAGCAACTGGATCATATATCGGCACAAAATCGAGCTAGTTGTCAAGTTGAGGGAACTTCTCGGTTACCTCAATGGAAAGACGAACCAACCCATAGATCCAAGCATTGGAAAAGATGCGAAATGGACTCCTACCGCCCCCGAACAGAAAGCACTTGATGCATACCCCGA
>JBBPRK010000241.1:0-29357 GCA_038093075.1 Boletus patriciae | reverse complement strand
TGTTTGTGGGAAGCAAGGAAGAAGAGGACAAAGCATAAAGGGAAAGAGGCGATTATAACACCCCCCCCCCCCACCACCACCACCAACTTCCTCAAACCAGGCAGTCTGTCTGCTTTGACTACCAACAACTCCAACTCTGCTGCAGTGTCATTCCTGACAAACTCTGATCAGACCTCCTTTACCCAACCCTGGACCTGCACCCTTTCTCTGTATTGGACCTCCATATGTCACCACTCCATTCTTATTCAGTTCCTATCTCCTTTTATCCTTACAACCCTTTACTCTGTTACCCACACACCTTCATTCCTTTGACTACAACCCTTCATTCCTGCTATGTTACTCTGTTGAAAAGTCGGGCGGTGGGAACGGAGCACTGATCAGGTGAGTTGAAACGCTGTAGGTTATTCGCGATACTAGACGACTTGTACACTACTACAATGGCACTGGTATGTACAAAATAAGGTTTGAAACTGTATAGTACTGGCGGCGAGAACCCAAACAATTATCTCATCAACATACTCTACATGACCTCTTTCACCACCATTCCTCCTCCACATGGTCCCCCCATTCTCCATACTTCACCATATGATACTTTATACCTTTCCATGTGCTCCTTCATACTTATGTCCAATCTCCGATCTGACTATAGTAGTATATAAGCTCTCTGTATTCCTCCCTTGTACCTCAGTTCATATATCATCTAAATCTCCTCCTCTCAAAGTCCTTGCTCTCACTCTACCTTCTCATAACCTCTGTGCCTCCTTCCTCTGTATCATCCCCCTTTGTTCCCCAAAAATTGAGGATCAGTAATCCAATAAGGGCGTGACACATAAGTCCTCGCCAAAGTCCTTGTTAAGTCCCTCCTCCATTTCCTCCCCTGTCAGACCTTTGGTCCATCTTCATACTCACCTCCTTTGGTCCCCATGTTCCTCCATCAGACTTCAGCCCAGAGGACCCAGATTTGATATCCAGCTCACCTGTTTACTAATTTGAACTTGATGAAGTGCACAGCCCCATGCCCAAGGTCAGTTTTAAAGATACAAGATACAGATTCAAAGAGTTGGTTCACCATGGACCCCAGTCCCTCCTCTGCTGCATCTGGTGGCAAGTTATCTTTCAAATGTCCATGGCTCTCAGTTGCTGCCTGTGCAGAGGCCAGTGAGGTATCTGCCTTCATTGCAGTAACCATGCATGCTCTTCAAGAGCAAAAGGCATTGTAATGTCTTGCTGATTGCAACCAAAAGAGTGCTGTGCATGAAACATGCCTTATCAACAAAAAGCAACAGCATGAGCATGAGTGGGCTATGTATGCAGCAGAAATGTCAGGAGTACAAGATATTGATGGCCATGCATCAAAAGAATCTGGTGCATTGAGCAGTACCTGCACAAAAGCTTGAACCCCTAACCATTTCTGAGCTTGGGCAAGGGCATTTAGTAGCTCCTGGTGCTCAGAGATCTGAAGCATTTTTCTCAGATTGCCAGGCATTAGGACAGGTTGTATTATATAGGGTGTGGGCTATCTTATCTTACTGTGATGCATGTGTTACTGTTGTGTGATGCCAGTGGTGTCACGTAGTGCCTTTCAGCTGTTAATAGCCTATTCCCCATGGTGCAGTTCATTTATTGAGTTATATGCTGCCATTCAGCCATTAACAGCCTGTCACAGCCCATTCATGCATTGGCATCGCATGTTAGCACAGCCTGTACTGCATATTTGCATGTGACACCAGCACTCCATTGGAGCTCAAACTTTTAGCTGTGTAACATCTGCCTTGAATCTTGAATCTTTGACACATTTTGTTACACACAGAAAACCTTGCTTACCAACATGAGGTTCACATGACTTAGATTGGTAAACTTCAGCTACTTTGAGATCCCCTATTCACACCAGCCCATTAGTGCAGTTATATTATCTTGGAATGCTTTCAACAGTTCGGATGGGGTGCTTGTAACTGTTACCAATAAATCATGTAAGTGGAAGGTGCCTTACAAAGCATACATTCTTGTTCATCCTCTCTCCATGTGCCGTTCATGTGTTTTCATTGACTTGAATAGCCACCTGGATCAGTGCTTATTGGTCACCAATTGGTTCAAGTTATCAGGCAAGAAGAGATGTGTTCCTTGGCTACAGAACATGGATGTATGTTCATGCTTTCCCATCAGCAAATACCAGGCCAATGTGTCCATGAGACTTGCTAAGGGATATGGATATGTTGTTCCCCACAAGGCAACAAAGAAAAAAAGTCTGTACTCTGAATGTGGAGGTGAGTGCATGTTATTGATCTCAGTCATTTTTGCCAAGTACACTGGGAACTCACATTTGATCTTTCTAGGTTGCAATACAAACTGGGGACATACACATTGTCCAGGCATGAATCTTATTGGAATCACTTTTGACAGACATTGTGTTGAAATTCATATACTTTACTACTGACTTTTATTCACTTTTCATGAGTCAGTCACATAGTCAGTTACAAGTATGTTAGACATTAGTCATGCATCTGAATATAACATTGTGGTATTATATTTCCTTATATGGTTGATTATATAACCATTCTAGACCTATGACATCATATAGCATCATCATTGCATTATATTGTACCATAATCACACCATATGGCATCACTATTGCTCATGGCTTACTTATACATTCTTTATGGATATATTACACCCTTTATGGCATTTATCCACATACAAGAACAAACAGTCCTTTACATATAAATTCCTGGGACTTACCCCCGTGAATGTTAAGTTCTCTCACACCACAAAGTTGAGCACGTTGAGGCAGAGCAAGGCATGAGTGTAGCTGCAACGTAAGATCTTTGGACCAGTATGCGAGGCGAAGCTCCCATGCTTCTTTCTTTTGAGCTCCTTGCACCAGCACTGCCACCAACTGCAGCATGACCTCGAGCTTTGTCACACCAAGCACCATTCCATAACTCCTTTTAGCGGTCACTCCTTCACAGACACTTGTTCACAGACACATTTCCTGCCTTCCTTCTGCCCCTCCAGTTAGAACATCCCAGCATGGACCTGGTTCAGGAACCCATGCCCGACTTCGCAGTATCAAGATTGCTAGGACCTTGATTGTGCAGGGACAGGAAGGGAGTGCGATCCTAGTGGAGACTTACTAGGACTCTGGTAGGTTCTTGGTTACGACAAAGGAGTAACTTGAGCATAGTAGAGTGAGCTCAGAGTACTGATGATGGGGGAACGAGAACAAGATAGTTCGTTATTGAGACTGGCTGTAAGGCCAGTTTTGTATACTGCAATGCACTTGTTTGTACATGTAGTGCAGTGAGCTATAATGAGATACACAGCCCTGATAAGCGATAAGAGGGATAAAGGCCATTGGCCGATATGGTGTATCTAATAATGGTATCATATGGTGTCAGAATGATGTCATAGATAAGAGATAAGAGTCTAGACCCATGATGTCATAACGATGTCATAGATAAGGGTCTAGGCCTTCGTAATATGAATAGTGTAAAAAGAGATCATGTGAAAATGACTCTAGAACCTGGTATCTGGATTTAGAAAATCAGAATAAGAAATACCAGGATTCCTGACACGCAGCCAAAGATGCTTTTTTGCTACAGGACGTGCTCATGGCAGCTTTCGGTTGGAATGAGGAAAGGGCAATCCAGCACTTGGAGGAGACCTGGCAACAGGCACACCTGCAGCAGGACCCACCAATACTGCCGCAACACGCCCAACAGGAGGAGGACCAAGAGCGGGACCAGGACGGAGGAGCTGAAGACCCTGGGGACCTCGTCAAACAGGCGCAAGACAAGAAGAAGCCCACCATCGGTGACTTTCAAGAAGACACACCCCCACCTAACGTCATCGCCTCCTGCCCGTCCCAGTACATGCTGCAGAAGATCTCAGCCTACGAATATGTAGAGCTATGGTACTTTACGAAGGATGGCTGCTTCGAAGCCACAAAGCAAGCCCACTTGCAAGCAGACAACGCCTTCGGGCTTCTCTCCACCAACAAGGTTCTCACCCTCCCCCTGGTACCTTCGGTCAAAGCATCCAAATATGCCAAGGCAGATCACGAGCTGACACTCACAGAGATGCTGCAAGCATGGACCTCTTACCTTGAACACATCAAAGAAGCTGGCTGGCCCCAGAAACACATCTTGGCGCTCCTCAAATTCTTCTGGAACATTGAATGCCACCCCTTCTGCATGTCCACTCGACACGGAGACCGCATCCTCACCACGTACGCAGCGAAGACCAGGAGACATTGGCATGACAGACTCAAAACAGGCAACGCCTTCAATATTGCCATCATCAATGACAATTTACTCCAGCACGTCGTCATGGAAGTCAATGATGCCATGCTGGGAAGGGTTAGTGCCATCTCGAACCAATTCCACCCTTTTTGCTCATCAAAAAGTTTTTGTCCTTGCCCTCTCCCACACCTTGCACCTGCCCCTCCTTTCGGGTTTCTTCCATGCATGGTGATCTAACAGACACCTCATGTCATGCTCGACCACACAGGTTGAGAGTCTTATGACTGCACAGGTGTCCCCAACTTCTGCCAATCACTGTTCACGCCACTCGTATGTGCTGTGCACTGATCACACACGTGACCACCGCCAGAGCTCTCACTCCAGATCCCCACCACTGCAGTTTCGCGGTTCTAACGGATCACCCAAATGTGTGGCACGTCCCCCCTTGGACATGAAGCCCCCTCACACCCACTCACCCCATGACAGCACACACAACAAATCAGCATGTCCGTCATGCCTGGGATGCCACCCCCATGACTTCAATAACTGCATTGTCGAGTACCTATGGGATGGGACTCCAACATACGCCAGACGCACCTCAGAAGGGCGCCTCATTGACCCTAACAGAGACATCTTATGTCATGACTGGCAGAAGCCACAAGGATGCTCCTGACCCCACAATAACACCAAGCACATTTGCTCTGGTTGCTTCAACACCTGCCACGGTGCTCAAAAGTGCTCTAAAGTGGAGCCACACAGCGGCAATAATGCCCTATAAGGTGACTGCATGGCATGATTTCCTTTTGCGAGCCAGCTTAATACCCAGATACCCAAGCCTCGTTGAGGAACTTACATATGGTTTCCAGGCACATAATCCCACCTTTATCACAAACCTTTGTGCCGCCTAACAACCCGTCCATAAACCAGTTCAAAGCAGTCTTTGACGACATCGTACATAAGAAATTTACGAAGCAACGATACATAGGACCACTCTCAGAGACCGAGATGCAACAATTAGTTGGACACTTCCAATCCTCCCCCCTTTCCTTAATACCTAAACCCAGATGGCTGGGTAAATACCGCATGATCCAAGACCTCTCACACCCAAGAGGATCAGCCATAGTGCAGTCCATAAATGCTCGCATGTCCCTGGATGAGTTTACCGCCTTGTACAGTACTTTCCCTGTAGTATCCCTACTCTTATCTTCACTCCCACCAGGCTCCCGAGGAGCAGTTCGAGATGTAGCTGAAGCTTATTGCACCATCCCCATACATCCATCGCAGTGGCACAGTTTAGTAGTCTGCCTCTCCAATTCTCAATTCACCATAGATACAGCCTTATGCTTTGTTTTTGGCCCGTCAGTGGGCATCTACGGTGATGTCACAGGCATCAGACCCATCCTGCGATGGGTAGATGACCACTTGTTCATTTGTATTCCCTGTGCCCACCTGCAACGCTACAACGAAATGTGACGTAATGCTGCTGCACACATTGCAGCACACGGAGGACCACTCGTCCATGGCAGTTGCTTTTGGTATAAAGGAGGCACACTACCCGACAGGTCCACCAAGGAATATGACGAAGACTGCGCGTTCATGTTACATGATTTCGCTGCCACCAGGAACGAACCCACAGATGAGAACCCTTACCCATATAACCTGGCGGACGTTGACAGCATCTCGAATGCATTAGGCATACCCTGGGAACCATCAAAGGACGTCCCTTTCACGCTGACCCCTACTTTCATCAGCTTCACCTGGGACTTAGAACAGCGCACGGTATCACTCGCTGAAGTGAAGAGGCACAAATACTTATCAGCCCTACATGAGTGGTCAACCAAAAGAACACACACCCTCCACAAGGCACAGAAGCTACTCAGCAAATTAACACATGCATCGCAAATTCTTCCTGAGGGGCACCCACACCTTGCCAACCTAGAAACAATGTTAACCATATTCGGCCACAAGCCCTTCGTTCCTCACACACCACCGAAAGGCTCACAGGACAACATCATGTGGTGGACCAAACACCTCGCAGAGCAAGCACCCCCCACACCAATCCCAATACCACAACCACCCATCAACTTTCACGTGTTCTCCAATGCCAGCTCCACCATTGGAATTGGGATTTGCATTGAAGGACGTTGGCATGCCTGGACCTTACGGCCAGGATGGAACACCAATGGGCATGACATCGGATGGGCGGAAGCAGTGGGCTTTGAACTCCTCGCCCACACTCTTCTCCTCCTTGTTAAACCCAGCATTACCCTTCTCATTCACGGCAACAACCAAGGAGTCATCGAAGTGTGGCACCATGGGTGCAGCAGGAACAAGCACATCAACAACATCTTCAAGTGCCTCATTCCTGACCTTGTATGCTTCGATTGCCACATCATCACTAAATATGTCCCTAGCGGGGGCAATCCCACCGACCCTCTTTCATGCAGCCTTTTCCCCTCCCGCACCTTACTTTTGCCCCCCATCCTCATCCCCAATGACCTTGCACCTTTCCTCTTCAACCACACCCACGACCCAACAGCATCAATCACCTGCCACGCCTAGTCCCGGAACCCCAAAACCACCACACCTCACTCTATTGGCAAAGGCATTGCAAACGCGACCCACCGAAAATCCACCCTCACCCACTTCATCCGACATGCTGTCATCATGCGAGCAATCAGCAGAACCGGTGGCTACGTGACCCCAATGCACAGCCAGAGAAAGGCTCCTCCTGTGGTGCCCAACTCACACCCGAACGCTTCAGCCCCTACCACAGGGCGAGGACATGCAGCACCTCCTCAACATGTTGCTGCACGCCTGGGCAGACTCCACAAAAGAGATGTATGGATCCAGCTTGCTCACATTTCACACATTCTGTGATTTCAAGTCCATCCCCGAAGCTGAAAGGGCACCAGTAGCCACAGACATCATGTCCACTTTTATTGCACATTTAGCCGGGGCATATGCTCCCTCCACTGTCGTTAACTATGTGAGCACAGTTCAAGCCTGGCACGAAGTACACGGGCTTGAGTGGAGCGTTAACAAATGGGAAACAGAGCCCTTGTACAAAGTCGCTCAAAATCTCGCTCCACCCACATCTAAACGCCCCATGAGAGAGCCTTACACATTAGCGACCATCGCCACCATCCAGCAGTACTTAGACCTCACACTACCGCTGCACACGGTGGTTTTCACGCCTTACTACAACATTTTTCGCCACTGCTCGCACAGGCGAATTCACCATACCGAATCTCAAAGCATTCAATCCAGCGATACACATCACACGAACCAGCATCTCCACACAGCAAGACCAGAACAGCCTACAGATGACTTGCTTTCATCTGCCATGGACAAAGAAATCACCCATCGGTGAAGAAGTCAATTGGGCAAAGCAAGAGGGCCCGCACGACCCCGAAGAGGCCCTCAATAATCACTTCTGCGTGAATGACCCTCCAGCCGCATTTCCTCTTTTCGCATATCGCTCCAAATTGAGTTTCACCCCCCTCATGCATTCAAAATTCTTGAAGGTTCTTGACACCACCATCACTGCCGCTGGACTTCCGCCCTTAAAACGGCATGGCATATGCATCGGAGCCACACCCGAATACTTGCTACACAAAATGCCCTTTGACGTCGTTAAAGTCAAGGGCCGCTGGGCCGGGGATTCCTTCCTCATATACCTCCACAAACACACACAGATCCTAGCCCTGTATATGTAAGCAAGTCCGGAAGTCCATTCAGTCTTTCTCCAGCACACCATCCCCCCAATCCATAGGAGGAACTGAGGGCACTCACAGCACAGACAACTCCTAGTTCATGGGTAAGCATCACTTGCTGCATGTATCATCATCGCGAGACTAACTTGGTGGGGATTGCAGCTCTCTCACTTGCCCATCAGGTTTCCCTCTGGGCCGAAGTGCTGCGCGCTTGCCCATCCCTCACATCTCTTGTCATCAATACAGCACATAGCATACATGTACCTACATTCGTTACATGTATGCATCACACCCTGGGCTCACCCAAGCAAAGCCTGGGTCCAAAGAGTGATAACTTCTAGCAAAACTAACTTGTAAGTATACTCAACAGTCAAGTGAGTAGCTTCTCACTTACTGGGTTCCCCTATTCGCTGTTGCCTCTCCACCAATTAGAAAGTAGCTCTTCCAATAGGTCATGAGCCCCACCTAAACAAATAGACCCATCATAATAATGTGTCAGAGACGGATTTTCCTCCTACTACTACTCAGCCTAATGTGGGGAGCAGGAAGGAAATCCCTCAAAGGGGAAAGGGAGAGAGCGAGAGGAGAGGTTGCTGGCTTCCAGAACTCCAAGAGCAGGGCTTTGTCACAGTGGGACTTTGGCTTCAGCTTGTGTGCTGCGCCCGAGTTTCAAGTCTAGTTGTCCCAAATTTACATAGTCATTTGGAACCTATCAGAGGAAAATGAAGGGCCGATGTGCCAATGAGGTGATACCAAGTCAGTCCAAGGGAACTCCAAGGGTTTGGGGATGATAGGGGAGGTTGGTACTCAACACGCTCGGGACAAGTTGGGTAGACTTGGAGTGACTACTGAGCAGTGGTCTACGACCAGGGACGACGACGAGTATAGTTCTATTTGGAGCTCTAAGTCTGAGATTGACTTAGGGGGAACAGACAGGAAGGTTGAGTGAAGGAGTCGAGAGGACAAGTGGAATTTGGAGGGCATGGATATAAAGACAGTGATGTGATGACAAGGGGATGAGACAAGAACACAACGAGATATTCAAACTAGAGTACTAGTGCTACAAAGTCTGGGTTTAGATAGTATAATACAAAGGCAGTGTCTGAAGACCGAAAGTGTTGTGCTCGGGGAAAGTACTAGTCCGAGTGACGGCAAGGTACAAGATCCGGGGGAGTGAATGGGGGCAGTACCCGAAGATCCAAGTGGCATAGACACTGGATCTCTAAGGGCGAGCCTAGTACATGTGAGGTTAAGCGAGTGACAGGATAACGAGACGATCAAGTCTAAATGGGGTAGTCCATATAAGGTCATACTTAGTCCAAGTGACTGAATGGTCTGAGTGATCCGAGTGGTCCGAGGTGGGACCAATGTCAGGGATCAGGGGTAGTCCAAGTAGCCCGAGATGGGACCAAGGGTGATCTGAGTAGTCCGAGTGATCCGAGGGGGACTGAGGTAGTCCAAGGTCGGGGCTGGACTTGGTCGAATTCAAGGATATGACATGATGCCCTACAACTGTCTCGCAATGTTGGCTGTACTTGCTGTTGGTTTTCTGTGGCTACTTGGTGGATACTTGACATTATTTGTTGAGTTACTCCAAACCTTTGTCATGCACACCTTATTTATTGGATTTATCTTTTTCTTCATTCATTATACCACTACAAGTGAGGAGAAATTGACATGAACCCTTATTCATAACTGTTTGGATAGATCCCCTACTTCAAAACAGGTTTATGTTTCAGAATCCAATCCCATGCTCCACCAGTGTACCTGGAAGTGCCATCATGACACTGATAACAATGATTGCATCTACCTCTGTGGAGGTACTTGCATTCATCTGAATTGCAATAATTGTTGTCATCCAGATCTATTTTATCCTCCAGCTTCTCTCTCTTTTCAACACCAAGCAGCTTCTACCCCCATCATTTCATATATTGATGACACCCTGGACTCCTTTGTTGGTCACTCCCAAATCACATCAGGTTATTGGAATAGAGCAGATGGTGCATATCTCTCATTTGTCATCCTTTGTCTCGACCTTGAAGAGTACATCTCCAAGTACCAAGGAAATGATCAATGCTGCCGTAGAACTCCTAACCGGCATAACTGCAGAAGTGTGTGCCAAGATGCTGAATCCACTCCAGTATGACCCTGACCTTTTCAGGACGTCATGTTTCCAGCTACCGTTCCCACTCCTATCTTGAAACAACACTGCAATGAGGTCACATGGGAAGGAATAGAACCAGGAGAGATCCTGAAAGTGGAATGATTACCGTTATACCTCCTTCAAGTAAAGATTCTGCTTCTAGGAGTCAATCCCTAGAACACCCATGATATGATTCATGATTCCCAACACATTGCCCATTCCATCTCCATTCCTTTCAATTACACAGGCAATGATGTTAATCTCCCTGATTCCAGTCCCATTGTCTATATTCCCATTGATTTTCCTTATATAATGTGTACTTCTCAAGAAGGTCTTTCCTATTGGAACAAACCCTTGGCATCGGTCTATGAAGGCTTAGGCTTGGCTTTTCCATCACTTGTTATCACAACACTTTGCAAATTCCAGTTCATAACCAAGGTTTTGAAATTATCCATGGCAACCTCTATGTTGTTAACAGGGCCTTTGCTTAATTTGTTAATCAGCAATCACCTAATGAAACCATTGACAATGAACTAGTCTGCCAGTTTATATTGGATCCTACCTTCCTTGATTCCAGTGGTAATGGTGTCTTTCGTTGCATGAACATTGTCTCTGGCTTTTATGACTATTTCTATGCTCATCAATTGACGGAACCTTTATCTAGTTTGAACAAGATTCCAACTCAACAGATTTGGAAGAGGAAGAACCCTTGTGTCAAGACATGGGTTGGACTTCTGACCAAAACTCTGAAAACTAGGAGTTCACTTGGATGTGGGAGTTGGCCTCAGCTTATGTGCTGTGCCCTTGTTGCAGTTCAGGTCCCAGAGGTTGGAAGAGGTCAGGTCAGAGTGTCAGAGCAAGGGGATAGCTCAAATGGTGATCAAGACAGTGAACAATGAGGAGGGAACAAACTTGAGGTGGCAGGGATGAGAGGGATTTATCCCAAATAGCCAGGAGGATGCCGGACATGATGAGGAGGGTATCAAAGTTGACAGGAGTCAGTCTAAGTTGACATGAGTGGGTCTAAGTCAATATTCGAACTAAAGTACAGGAGGGTAATTGAAGGGTATTTATATGAAGGGAAAAACTGCAGAAACACAAAGGGAACAAGATTTCCAGGCAGTGTTCCAGAGCTACGAATGTGCTGAGTGGTGGAAACACTGCCTCAGAGGAACCTAAGATCTGAAGATCTGAAAGGTGTTAATATAGCTACAAGAATGCAAAGATGACAAAAGGTGATATGTATGTACTCAGAAGCTCAGAAACTTGGAGGTATGTTAGTTCTGAATGTACAAAGTGTAGAGGGAGTAATATGGGGCCGGAATTCGGAAATCTCAGAGGAGACTTGGAGCTCGACTTGGGTGAATACATAGCGTTCAGGTATAAGGAGGTAAGTGGACCAGGTCAGGTTTAACCCAGGAAACCCAGGAATACTTGGGAATACTTGGGGATCATATGGAAATGACTTGGGAATGACTCAGAAATACATCATGAATTCAGGTAGAGTTCAGAATATGACACCTTGGTACGATGAATGGTGAACTTCATTAACGCATACATGAATGAGCACTGCAAACTCACCAATATCCCCATCCATCATCCTTTTGGCTTATGATGTAATTGTCAAAAAGGGAATTTCCACCTCTTCTCAGCCTAGTGTGGGAAGGGGAAGAAACATCCCTTGAGGTTGCCAGCTTCCACAACTCCAGAGTGGGACTTGGTCACAGTGGGACTTCAGCTTCAGCTTGGATGCTATGCCCAAGTTTCAAGTCTGGGCATCCCCCTCTCTTATGAATGCTGTTTCTCTTCTGTGTTCACACAGCTCTCTTTCCTTTCCTGAACTGGCACAGCTTGGTCTGTGTGCAAGTGCAGTCCCTGTACTTCTACTTAACATTGACCTACTTGAATCTCCCATGAATCTCCCTGGTCACTGCTCTTCATCACTGGACCTCTCTTAGTTGTCAACTTACTATTGAGTAGACGCTCCTTTGAAACCCTTGAACCTCCGGTATCTGTCTTGATGCTCGACCTCCTTAGAAAAACCCTCAGGACAAATCTCTGATTCAATTGAGTTTGTACTTGTCTCTACCTGAGCCAAGTGTAACAAAAGGTCAAAGTTCCCTTTTGAGGCTATCACTGTTATGGTCCTCCACCATTTCATACCTACAGAACAACGCTAGGTACTTGTGGTGCCCTGCCCGAAAACAAACCATTGACCCACCCCTGAGGCTGAACACTCCGACCCCGAAGAACAAACCTCTGACCAAGACATAACCTTATCATCTACCTATATCCTACACACCTCCCCCACCTCCTCCACCTTTCCCCAGACCTCCCTCACCCATGACCTCTTCAAAACCCATCAAACTCTACATTGGAGTCCCAGAAGCCTTCAATGGTTCCTATGAAAAGTCCACTCAGTGGCGGAACATGGTCAGATTCTATCTACTTGTTAATGAGAAAGTATATGATGACAACAACAAGAAGGTTGCCTTTACCCTGTCTTACATGACCAAAGGATCCGCCCTCACCTGGGCAACCACTTTCTGACAAAGTGCCCTCTCTGGAGGAACTATCTCTATTGGAACCTTCTCTGACTTCATCAAGAAGTTTGAAACCATGTTCAAACATCACAACACCACCAGCAATGCCATCACTTGGCTCTCCACCAATCTTGCCTTAATTGGGGATTTGTCAGGAAACACTCCCTCCCTACCACTCAGCTAGATAAAACAATCTATGCCCAAAATGCTGATAACTCCATTAATAGTGAAGGAGTAATCCACTTCACCTCCACCCACTTCGTTAATGTTGAAGGAATCACTTGGAAAGTCATCTTCCATGTCATATCTATAGGAAATGAAAACATAATCCTTGGCCTCCCTTGGCTCAAAGAAGTCAACCCAACCATCAACTGGAATCAAACAACCCTGTCCATCAATGAATCCCTAGATCTGTCTAGAGACCTCTACCTCTCTCACCCCATTAACATCTCTCACCATGACTCCCTCTATCAAAGGACTACCACCCAACCCTCCTGACACATGAATGTCAACGCCATCACAGATTCTCAACTCTTTGAGTACAATGGATGGGAAGAGGAAACCAAATTCCTTGACCATGCTAGTAGCAACTGAACCCTCCATTGAACCATTCGATGTGGATCCTGTTTCCTTTACAGAGGGTCTCCTCTGGAAGAGAAAATTGCCAAGATCACCACTGCCACAGAACTCACTGCTGCTGCCAAAAAGGTGAAACCTAAGCAAACCCTTGCCCCCAAATTCTCTGACTTCACTTCTGTCTTCTCCAAGGAAGCTACTGACCACGGCCCACCATCTAGATCCTATGACCATGAGATCAACCTTGAGAAATCCTTTATGCCCAAAATCGGAAAAGTCTACCTGCTTTCTCCTGATGAGTGCAAAACCACCAAGGACTTCCTCCAAGAAAACCTTGATTGTGGAAAGATCTGCCCCTCAAACACCCCTCAGGCATTTCCGTTCTTCTTTGTCAAAAAGAAAGATGGCAGCCTTTGCCCCTGCCAGAACTACTGCTACTTGAATGAGCATACTGTTTGACATGCCTATTCTCTTCCCCTCATCTCCGATCTCATTGATAAACTCAAAGGTGCCAAGCTATTCACCAAGTTCAATGTCTGCTGGGGCTATAACAATGTCCAAATCAAAAATGGCCATCAATGAAAAGCAGCCTTCATCACCCACAAAGGCCTCTTCAAACCTACCATCATGTTCTTTGGTCTCACCAACTCCCCCACCACATTCCAACATTTCATGAATGATTTCTTCTGTGACATGATTGCTGAAGGATGATGGCTCATCATTTACATGGACGACCTCCTCATCTTCTTCCCAGATGAAGAAACCCACTGTGAACACACCAAACACATTCTCCAACATATGACTAAACTAGACCTCTACCTCAAACTGGAGAAATGCTGCTTCGCCACCACCAAGGTAGAATACCTTGGTATGATCATCAAACCCGGTCAACTCGTCATGGACCCCATTAAGCTAGACGGAATCACAAGCTGGCCAACACCTGAGGAAGTCAAGGATGTCAGGTCATTCCTTGGTTTTGCTAACTTCTACTGTTGCTTCATCCCAGACTACCCCAATGCTGCTTAACCCCTCATTGACTTGACTAAGAAGAACCTCCCCTGGAACTGGTCCTCTGCTTGCCAAACATTATTTGACACCCTTAAATCCCTCTTCCTATCAAAACCTGTCCTCCACCTCCCTGATCTTGCCACTCTATTCACCATCACCACAGATGCCTCCAAGTATGCCTCAGGTGCTATTCTCCTCCAGACTGACTTGAATGGCAACTGGCATCCCTGCTCCTACCTTTTCCAATCGTTCTCCCCAGCAGAACACCACTATGACAACTATGACAGGAAACTCCTGGCTGTCATCCATGCTCTCAAATCCTGGCAACATTATCTTCACGGATCACCATTCCTGTCCAAGTCTTCACCAATCACAAAAATATCACCTACATCCATACCCCATAGGCTCTCAACCTCCAACAAGCCCAATGACTTATCAACCTTGTGGACTTTAATCTCAAAATGATCCATGTCCCAGGAAAACTTCTTGCAGATCCTGACACCCTGTCTCACCACCCTGACCCCCTCCCACACACTAACAATGACAATGAAGGAGTCATGCTCCTTCCCCCATCCCTCTTTATTAACCTCATTGACATCACCCTCTCTCATCACATTGAGTCCGCCTCCTCCAGCAATCCCCTTGTCCTCCAGGCTTTACAATCCATGAACAAGGATATTCCCCTCCCCTTCTGCTCCCACCTTTCTGACTGGCAGGTCAAAGCGGGCATCTTAACCTACCAAGATCACATCTAGGTCACCAATGACAAACCCCTTTGCCACTCCATCCTTCAATGTTGCCATGATCATGAAACCACTGGACATCCTGGCTATTTGAAGACCTGCCAACTTGTTGCCACTGAATTCTGGTGGCCTGGCCTTGCCTCCTATGTCCATAAATATGTCTAAGGCTGTGAAACCTGCCAACAGAATAAGATGAACATGCATTCCATGGTTTCCCTGCTCACCCCCATTTGCTCCTCTGCATCTCACCCCTTCCAACAGGTCACTTGTGACATTATCACTGACCTTCCCTTGTCCTCTGGCTTTCACTCTTTATTGGTTGTGGTCAACCATGAGCTTACTAAGGGGGTGATTCTTTGTCCCACGAAGAAATCTGTCACTGCTGAAGGAATAGTCACTCTCTTTTTCCACAAAGTATACCTCCACTTCATCCTCTATGACAAAGTCATCTCTGATCAAGGCCCCCAATTTGCATCCACCTTCGCCCAAGAGCTAGGGAAACTCCTGAAGTACAACCTCTCCCTCTCCACTGCCTACCACCCTCAATCTGACGGAGAAACCAAATGAGTAAACCAAGAAGTTGAGACTTATCTTTGGATCTTCTACAGAAACAACCCTAGAACCTGGGCTGATAACATCTCCCATGCCAAATTCGCCCACAACCACCACCCTCACTCTGTTACCAACCAATGTCCATTCTATCTCATGATGGGGTACAAACCCCACACCCTTCCCTCTGTAATCTCCAACACTTCTATCCCGCAGTGGAAACCCGCCTTTCTGCTGCCTGAGATGAAGCTCTAGCCACTCATGAACTCACCCATCAAGTCATGGCCGCTTGAACCCACCACTCCTTTACCCCCTTGAAACTTGGAGACAAAGTCTGGCTCAAAGCCAGAAACCTTGAACACTTCATTGTTAATCCAAAGTTCACTTCCAAACAGGAAGGACCCTTCACCATTACGAAAGTCCTATCTCCTATTGTCTACCAACTTTGACTCCCGAAAACATGAAAAATCCACCCTGTCTTCCACACCTCACTCTTATCTCCTTATTGTGGATACACCATTCACAGCACCAACCTTCCATCACCACCCCCTGACCTTATCAATGGTGAAGAAGAATATGAAGTTGAGAAGATTCTACGCCACCACAGAACTCTGACCAACCACTCATTCCTGATCCAATAGAAGGGATATCCAGCTGAAGAAGACTCCTGGATCCCAGAACGGAACATGAAACATGCAAAATCCACTCTTATCACCTACAAAAAGCTTCACCCCATCATTTTTTCCTCTTAACCTCGCACCATCCTTATCACTATCAATATTGTAACGTCCATCTATGCTTCCTTGATATCTACTGAGTCCTCTCTCCCTATGGTTTCACTTCTTCCTTCTGGCCATTCTTCTCCTACCTCTACCAGATCAAACACTGGTTGGGGATCTCCCAACGAGTCTTACTTGTCTGCTCCTCCTCCTGATCAAGTGGAACCTCCACTGGCTTCGCCAATAACCCCCTCATCCATCCTATCCATCGACATTCCTATCCACACTCATCACCTCCGTGAAGGCACCCTTGATGGGCATCAACATGATGTCCTGCACTTCCTGCTTTACTCCCCCCATATCAGCCACACTCTTGAATTCCATCTAGAAACCAACTCCCCCCTTTGGAGCATTTCCTGCATCTATCTCCAGAACCAACATCTTAAGACTATCCTGCATCTCACCTCCTCTCCTACCAGCATTGGCTGTCATTGCAACACTTTACGCACCATTCAATGAGAGGTTGAAGAAGACCTGTTGTCTGTCTTCTATCAGATGCACATGCTGGAATTCCTTGATGACCTGGAACAATACATCACCGAGATGACCTCCTCTACCAACCCACAAGCTCCCCGTCTGCATCTTCCTCTCCTCTCTCTCCCATGGTTGAACTAGCCATCCAGCATATAGAACTCGGACATGAAGTCCAAACTTTGGGTACCATCCATGGCATGCCTATTGATGCCCCTCTCCCTTGTACTCATCCCTCATACTGAGAAGCCTGCTTGGAATGTCATCATCTAGGCCATATCCATATCCATTATCAGTAGTATATCTCTCCCATCTGCAAAGTCAACCAACCCAATTATCCCCACCATTGTTGCCCTCTCAATCATCATTCTACCCATTCCTCTTCTTTCTCCTCCTCCTCCTCTTCCCACCCTCATCCTATTCCCCCTCCTCACTCTTGCAGGATGGTTCCTGAGAACTCCTCTGTTTGTCATCACAACCCCCACTCCTGCTCCACTCCTTGCTCTCATTTCCCATTAGAAGACTTCAAGTATGACAACATCATCGCAAACATGACAGGTTCCCCTGTTTCTGCTTTTACCCACTTTGCCTTGCACCTTTCATACATTATCCATCTCCAGAGGTTTGGATGTAGAAGGGGGGTAATGTTATGATTGCCTCTTTTTGTCCTCTTTTCCTTCATTTTCCATGACCGCATCACCTTGACTTAGCTTCTCACTGTTCCTTCAGAATGCCCCCTGCCCAAACGTAGCTTCATTACTTACATGCTGCACATAGCTATGCATAACCTTACCATTACTTCTCAGGGATTATCCCCCTCTCTTACAGACACTGTTTTTCTTCTGTGTTCACACAGCTCTCTTCCCTTTCCTGAACTGGCACAGCTTGGTCCATGCACAGTATATCTCCATTATATAAACTAGCACAGTCCCTGTACTTCTACTTAACATTGACCTACTTGAATCTCCCATGAATATACCTGGTCACTGCTCCTCATCATTGGACCTCTCTTAGTCGTTGTCTTACTATTGAGTAGATGCTCCTTTGAAACCCTTGAGCCTCTGGTGTCTGTCTTGACGCTTGACCTCCTTAGGAAGACCCTCAGGACAAATCTCTGATTCAATCGAGTTTGCGCTTGTCCCTACCCTGGCCAAGTGTAACAGAGTCAGTCCAAGGGAACTCCAAGAGTTTGGGGATGATAGGGTAGGTTGGTACTCAGCATGCTCAGGGATAAGTCAGGTGAACTCGGAACTAAATACCAAGTGGTGGTCTACAACTAGAGGACAATGGCAAGTATAGTTCCATTCAGAGATCTAAGTCCAAGATCAACTTAAGAAGGAATGGATGAGAGGGTCAGGTGGGGAAGTTGAGAGGACAAGTGGAATTGGGGGCATAGTTAAGGAACAGTGGTGTGATGACAAGGCAACACAACAAGAGATGAGGAGACAAGATATTTGAACTGGAGAACTACAGCTATAATGTATGGGTTTATATAGTATAGTTACAAGGCAGTGGCCAAAGGCCAAAAGCAGCACGCTTGGGAAAGGTACTAGTCTGAGCTGTGGCAAGGTGTCAAAGACAAGATTTTCCTCCTACTACTACTCAGCCTAATACAGGGAGCGGGAAGGAAATCCCTGAAGGGGGAAAGGGAGAGAGCGAGAGGAGAAGTTGCCGGCTTCAGGAACTCTGAGAGTGGGGCTTTGTCACAGCAGGACTTTGGCTTCAGCTTGTGTGCTGCGCCCGAGTGTCAAGTCTAGTTGTCCCAAATTTATGTAGTCGTTCGGAACCTATCAGAGGGGAATGAAGGGCTGATGTGCCAATGAGGTGACACTGAGTCAGTCCAAGGAAACTCTGAAGGTTCAGGGATGATAGGGGAGGTTGGTACTCAACGTGCTCGGGAACAAGTCAGATAGACTCGGAGTGACTACTGAGCGGTGGTCCATGACTGGGGACGATGACAAGTATAGTTCTATTCAGAGCTCTAAGTCTGAGATCAACTTAGGGGAAACAGACAGGAAGGTTGAGTCAAGGAGTCAAGAGGACAAGTGGAATTTTAGAGTGGCATGGGTATAAAGACAGTGGCGTGATGACAAGGGGACGAGATGAGAACATGATGAGATATTTGAACTGAAGTACTAGTGCTACAAAGTCCGGGTTTATATAGTACAATAAAAAGACAGTGTCTGAAGATCAAAAGTGTTGTGCTTGGAGAAAGTACTAGTCCGAGCGACGGCGAGGTACAAGATCAGGGGGAATGAATGGGGGCAGTACCCAAAGATCCAAGTGGCATAGACACTGGATCTCTAAGGGCGAGCCTAGTACATGTGAGGTTATGCAAGTGACAGGATAACGAGACGATTGAGTCTAAATGGGGTAGTCCGTACTTAGTCCAAGTGACCGAATGGTCCAAGTGATCTGAGTGATCCGAGGTGGGACCAATGTTGGGGATCAGTGGTAGTCCGAGTAGCCTGAGATGGGACTGAGGTCAGGAGACCAAGGGTGATCCAAGTAGTCCGAGTGATCCAAGGTGGACCAAGGTAGTCCGAGGTTGGGGCTGGACTTGGTCAAATTCAGGGATATGACACAAGGTACAAGATCCAGGGCGACTGAATGGGGGGCAGTACCTGAAGGTCCAAGTGGTGTAGACACTGGAATCTAAGGGTAAGCCTAATACAAGTGGAGGTAAGTGAGTGACAGAAGCAACAAGATAATCGAGTCTAAATGGGATAGTTCATAAAAGGTTATATGTATAGTCCAAATGGCCAATGGCCTGAGTAATCTGAGGTGGGACCAAAGTTGGTGGACCAAGTAGTCTGAGATGGGGCCAAAGTTGAGGGACTGAGGTGAACTGAGTGGTCTGAGGTAGTCCAAGGTTAGGATTGGACTTTGTCGAATTCTGGAATATGACAGCAATGCTACTAGAGTCCTACTTGAACAAGAAATTGACTCTAGCAATGAACATCTATCTAACAGAGAAGAAAAAGCAGTTGCTTCTGCTCCCACACAGATCATGGCCCCTACCAGTGTGGTTAGGAGGTTGTTACATGAACATCATCAAGCCAGGATACACTCAGCATGTCCCTACTAAAGCCAAATACTTCATTTCCACTCATCTCCATCTCACCACATGTATTACAAAGTATCTTTTTACTTCATATGTATCTCACAATATTTAGTCTATTCAAGTTTGTTTGCTTCATTTCTGAATTAGCACTTCTTTGAGCAAACAAGCTTTGAAAAGTTCAAAGCTATTGAGCCTAATTACTTCTGAAACAAACCTCTTGTGATGATCACATGCATGGCTGGAGATAAAGAGGAAGAAGAAGAAATCAAAGCCTTCCTATCCCCATTATCTCCCATTACAGAAACAGATCATGACAATGATGAATGTAATTCTTTGGATATCTTCACAGATCCAGTGAAACAACCCAAATGGCAACAGTGTCAATGGGTGCTCTAGGGAATCAAAGACTGAGGGAAGACTGACTGAAGGCACTAGCAATTGGTTCAGGAGGGTGATCTCTCTGGTTGTTGTGGAGAAAGACCAGGAGAACTAAACTAGAGTTCTTTGCCTGGCACTTGTGGCCTTTTATACTACTAGAGTATGTGTGTACATGTGTGTATCAGATCTACCGATGAGTCCCAACATAGACTAAGTATGTGGCAGCATGTGTTAGGGGTATGCATTGAGCATAGCCATAAAATGGAAGAAAGACATGATGCGACCACATGGCAGTGGCAGAATGAAAGAGAAGAAAGGAAGGCATAGCCATGCACTGCACAGAAATAAATGAAGTGAGGGAGCCATAACACTATCCCCTCTCTAATGATCGACTTCTAGGTGATCAAAAGGGATTTGCTTGGGGTGAAGACTTGTAAAAGGCTCCAGCCTCTTTTGGAAAAGTAATAAGAATCCTTTGGAGGGATGGAAATGGCCCTGGGTGCTAATGTATTTGTGTGGTAGAAGTTAGTCAATGCTTCCTTTGTGTTACTGAGATTAACTTTCGGTTCCCAGGTACGATCTGTGTTGTCATAGCCTTTCCAATGGACAAAGAATTCCAGTTTTTTTTATATTTTTATAGTATGAATCAATGATCTGGTCCACCTCCCATTTGTTGTCCCTATCTTTGGTGACATTGACAGGTCCTGGCCAGTGCGAGGGTTGCCCCTCCAGTCGATCGTGGTATGATATTTTAATTTGATGGCATTGGGCCCTGCCAAGCTGACAATGGAATAGGGGCCAAGCCATTGCTCAGATAGCTTGTGAGATGTGCATGTCAAATGCAAATTTTCTGTAGATAGCCAGACTCACTGGCTGATGGTGTACTCAGGTACTGCTTTTATTGGCATTGACCTTCATTCAGACTTGTGCCTGTTTCATATTTTCTTTGACACTTTCTATTACATCTTCCATCTCTGAGGCAAACTTCTGAGCCACTGGGGCCCTGTCCAAACTAATGGGTTCAATTCCCATTTGGGGAAGATATGACTGTGTCACAACAGAGGGTGGCTTCTTGGTTGAAGTGTGTTTTTTGGTGTTAATGGAGAACTGGGCGATTGGCAGCCAGGTGAACCAGGAATCCTGCTTTTTAATGCAGTAGATCCATAAAAGCTTCCCAATCTTCTTATTGATGATCGCTGTTTGTCCATCTCTGTCTGCGGGTAAAAAGATGTTGATAACTTAGTGGCTATTCTGAGGGCCTTGTTAAGCTCCTGCATAACTTGTACCACAAACTGTGGGCCTCAGTCCAATGTAATGGAACATGGAAGGCCATGGTGCTTCTGTATGTTTGCCAAGAACAACTTTGCTGTGTCCAGGGCCAAACATGTTTTTGTACAAGCGATCAACGACTGTCAAGGTTGAGTTATAGCCCTGGCCAGGAAAGGGGAAGATCCATAATGAAATTGGCTGATATGTGTTCCCACAGTGTCATCTTTCTAAGCTAAAGCAACTCAGAACTGATATAGTTCCCCAGACAACTTGCCTAAGCTTTCACAGATGACAGACTATAAGCTAGGGAAATGGTATTTCTCCTAGATGAATCAACACACACAATTAAGGAGTATTGAGTCAGTGAGTAAACTTAGTCTCACCAGTAACGTGGGTGGTTCGTCAATCTTTAATGATAGTTGAGGGGGATCGATATGGCTAGAAAGCTCCTCTTGTGGTCTGGTTGGTATGGTGGTGTACTGATGGATAAGCACACAGATGGCTCTAGCAAGTCTTGTGGTTGCTAGTAGCAAAGGTTGAGTTCATTGAGAAGATCGGGTGATTTGACTCTACCAAAGTGTTTCTAGGAATTGGTTGTCTAGAAGGGCAGTTTGGTTAGATGTTGGGTCTTGCACAGCAGTGATGTAGGAATGTTATGTCTACAACTGCTTTGTGGCTGGTAATTCAAAGATATGCCCAGATGTTGGGTTGTTGTAATTTTGCAGATCAACTGCAAGGTGGATTCACACAAGTCTTTTAGTCACTTGGATTGGTTCAATAACACAATTCTATTGTGCACTAAGGAGTTGGCGAGATCAGGTCTCTATAGCGCAATTACCTCTCACCTCTTAGAGTGGATAATTGGGCTGAGACAGCATACTCTGCTACCTCTTACCTCCTAGAGTGGATAGCAAGTACACTGAACTGACAGGTTCCTACTGCTGGGGATCTATTCACTTTAGTTGCCCTTGTGGGGTTTTCTCCCTAGAGGTGTTCTAACCTAACAGTGGACATATCTAGTTTGGGGATGGAAATCACACAAGGGCCTCTCTTGGGTTTCCTGTGATGAGTTCCGCTGGTAAGTGTCTACTTGATGTTCTTTCTCCTAAGCAGAGACTGTCCCTGACACTTTCTGAGGTGCTTCTCAGATTCCTACTGAGATGGAGCTCTCTTAGGTTCTACACAGAGTATCTTCTGTATAAGATGTATTCTGTATATGATATATTATGTTTTGGGGGCCTGATCTGCTCTCCTTTTATAAGTAAATACATGAGGCTGTGTAGTTTCCTATCTAGGTCAGGCTATGTAGAAAGCTGACTGATGCCAAAGGAAAGCTTACAAATGCTGAGTCCAATTGTTAGATTCAGCTCAATGGCTTAGTAATCATGGGCTTTGGCCTGCAGGCTTGGCAATGACTCATTATGACTCATGATGACTCAGACAGGTCACATAACCAACTCTCTCTCTGGTACTTAAGCTAGTACAAGATGTTAAACAATAGATACAGTAGGTAGCTATTAGTAGTAACAGAGATATGGTTAGAGAAATTATTTAATTTTGCCACAACCAGTGGATGGAAAAATAGTGGGAGGTGGTTCATACTAGGCATTATCTAGCCTTACCTTTTGGAGTCATTTGGACCATGGGAAAGGGGTGAAACCTCAAATCTCGGGTCAAGTGTATAAAGTACTCATATAAGAACTGTCAAAACCCGGGTCAGACTCCTGACTGAAGCTCCAAAAACTCAGGGTTCACTCGGACGTGGGACTTGGCCTAAGCTTATGTGAGACGGTTCTTCAAATCTCGTAGAGCTCGAGTTGAGACAGTCACGAGCGGAGCTCGACACCTTGAAGAAAAGGTTTGAGTGTAGATCGTCACTCTAGAATAAGTCAAATAGAGAGCAAGAATGGAACAATTGATGGTTGTAAAGTCGTAAGAGTGTAAGTAGCATATGTCTCGTAGAGGCATTTAACGGGAAGTGTGTAGCGTGACACTGTGGACGAGGCCAGAAAGCAGTTGTAAGTAGTAAGTGATTCCCCGTCTAAGTAGCTACAGCAGCTTGTAGTCTTCATTCACATGATTCCACCTGATGCGTCCCGTCACCCATCACAGAGCCCCCCTGAGGACTAGAGGTGCTCTCCTCCATCCTCTATTCCGTGAGAATCTGGTCTATTGTTTGCAACAACTGAGCGCTCCAGTGCTGATGGTTCATATCGAGTAGACGGTCCCATGTGTGTGACAGCTGGGTCCATATGGTTTCGGAATTCTCGCATGGTATCCGCGCTAGGTCGTGCGCCCATGTTCCTGAGTTGTGTGCTTTGTGAGTCCCGTTCTGCATGTTCCGCAGGAGATTCTGAAAGGTTAACTCCTGTTCGTCGTTCCATGCTCCCGTCCATGCTGGATGATTGAGTTCCCATATCACTGGTTTTGGTATCCACCAAAGCTTGCCCTTGCCTGTTGTTTTCCCAAGGACAACGTCCAGTTCGTAGGGGGAGTAAGTGTCACCTATGAGGTCCACGCTGATGTCCTGTAGCCCTATCCCATAAGAGGCTACAGCCTCTGATGGGCCCGAAAGGACCTTTTGTACCAGATCTTCAGGACCAAATTCGAGGGCTATCCTCCATAGCAGTCCTCCTTCAAACATGTATGCTCAGGTGTGCAGGCGGCGCATTATGTCGGCTACTTGTGCCGTCCATTGCTGAAAAAACTCCCAACTGTCCTGTACAGGTTCCAATGCTCTCTCCCTGTAGTGGCCACTGTAGATTGTAGCATTTGCGAGTGATGGTTGCTCTGCCCACCAGCAGTATGTGTTCGCGTGGTGAATCATAAGTTGGAATCGTGCTCCTGAACGAAGGAGGCGGGACAGCAAGCCAAAGGTGGTGAGGATGGGGTGACTGGCTGCTAGCAGATGCATTCGAAGTTCCTGTCCTGGGTCTACCTTTATGAAGCTCCCAACTCGTAGTTCTTCATTCCAGACCATGTCGTCAGGTAGCAGAGACTTCGTCCAGCCTGTCAAGAACTTCTCTACCCATCCTGATTCTCCATCCATAATATTGTTGCTGACATCTTCATCTGTAGGCTGCAGCATGCTATCGGCAAGGTCCAATCATGTAACTGCCCGTGTCTCCCGGTTATGTGTGCTCCCGGAGCAACTCGGGTGTTCTCTGAAGACACTACCGCGAGGTTGTTGGATAGTCGTTGGATGAGTTGTCTCGCTGTGGATGACTGGCGTTTGCGATGAGGTTTTGCCAGAGATTGATGCTCTGAGAGTCGTCCTAGTAGAGGATTCGTGTAGGGGTGTTGGAAGGTAGGTCTATGTGATGGTGCGCACGAGTAACGGCTACAAGTTCCTTCAACCATCGCTAGGAGGTCTCGTCAGGTGAAACCCATTCGATAAATGGAAGTGGGTGGGGAATAGTGTCGGGGTGCCCGTTCACTGTGGGTCTGTTGTACATTTCAATATCGATGGTTCTTATATACCTATGTGACACGAGTCGGCCCCCTCTCATAGCTTTACTGCACGCTTGTAATTGCGCAGCAACTCTGCTGCATTACGCAAGTCTTGCTCCGACTGCCACATGTCTTGCATTGGAGTTGTGCCCTTCCAGCAAATTAGGTATTGTATTCTTCTCCTAGCTCTGATTCGATGGGCTACGATTTTCTCTATCTCATACTCCTCTGACGGTGGTGAACTGCGAGTGTCAGGTAATATCGTCCTTGCTCCGAAGATGTCTGGAGAGTTGACATATTTTCTCAGATGTTCCAAATTGAATACATTCGCGCCCGGGTAGCGGTCGTCCATTTGCAATCTGTACATCTTTGGATTGATGCATTCGGTTACCTCGAAAGGTCCAATCCATCATTGCACTAATTTCGCGCCTTTCCCTTTAGCTTCTGACTAATATGAAGTCACCTGACAAGAATTCACATTGTTTATGTCCTTTATTATATGATGTCGCCTGCTTCTCCTATGCCTGAGCTATCGTTTGTCACACGATTTCTCGGTGTAGCTGCATTTCTGCCAGGAATCTGTCCGTCTGAGGCCTGCAAGATCGCTCTTCATGTGAACGTCTGAGGAACTCTAGCGCCCTTTTGGGTTCAAATCCATAGAGCAGCTGAAACGGAGAGTATCCCGTAGATGAGTGCTGTGCTGAATTGTACGCGAATTCCATTAAATGCAGCCAACTGGCCCATGTGTTTTTCGACTGCACTATGTATGCTCGGAGCATTGTTTCCAGCGTGCGGTTGACAATTTCTGTCTGCCCATTGTGTTGCGGGTGGTGAGCTGATGACATGGCAAGCCGAATCTGTAGTGAAGAGGAGACCTGTCTCCAAAATTCCGACATCCATCATGGGTCCCGATCAGAAATGATGGAATCTGGCAGGCCGAAATGGCTTGCTACTACTCGAACGAATATTTCGGCAAAGTCGAAAGCTGTCAGCCCAGTCGTGATTGGTACGAATTGGGCGTGTTTAGTGAATCAGTCAACCATGACCCATATGGCATTGAACAATCCCAACTTCAGTAGATTCACAATGAAATCCATTGAAATAGGCTCATATGGTCGTCCAGGAATGGGATTGGGGATTAGAGTACCATATTGCGTGAAGTTCCTGTGTTTGGTTTTTTGACAGATGTCACAGGACATGCAAAAGTATTTTATGTCCTTCCCCATGCGTGGCCAGTAAAATCGCACTGAAAGGTAAGCCTATAATTTCTCCAGGCCCGCATGGGCTGTCTTGAAGGGTGACTTATGAGCTTCAGTCAAGAGTTCTGCTTGTTTCTCTAGTGGTACGCATAGCCTTGGATGGAAGTCGGTGTCTCTGAAATAGAGAAGCCAGTCTGCGTCTTTGAAGTATCTCCGAGAGGCGGACCAGTCCTCCTGTTCTGCCGAGGCTATCTTGTATTTCATCTGAAATGCTTGGTCTTTCTCATAGGCTGCTACCCATAAGCATACTTCGTTTGGGTCCATGGCCAGCATCATGGACGGAGGGTGTGACATTCCGGCTGAGTACTCATTTGATGGTGAAGGCTGGGACGTGAGGTCTTCCAAGTCTGAGTCAGGCGTCGTTTTGATGTCCTCTTGTTCCCATAAAGCCTGTTCCTCATCCTTGACCTTCGAGCGCATCCATGCTGCGAATCCTTCTTTGTTCGTAATCAAATCACTTGCAGTTACTAGGATCGCGGTAGCTCCCTGCACTTTGGGCGACTTGAATGGCTGTTCTCTGTCTACTGTACCAACGAAAGACAATGTTGGTTCATTGTGCACCGCTGGAGAGATGTGTTCTGGAGTGTATTGTTTAAGTCGCGATAGTGGATCTACGTTGGAGTGTACTCTTCCCGGGCAGTGAATAATTTCTAGATTTGGTGCATATGCAGAGTATACCGTGTTCCAGGCTGCTAGTCGTTGGTTTGAGTTCTCGTAGGTTTTAGCCCATTGCAGAGCAGTATGGTCAGTAACCAGGGTGACTTTTTCGCCTTCGATGAATGGTTGGAACTTGACCAGGCCTTCTTTGGCGGTGAGGGCTTCCCTCTCTGTCGTGGAGTACCGTCGTTCCGCTTCCTTGAGTGTTTGGGACCAATAGGCGATAACGCATTCCACCTCTACATCCGTATCATCTAGCGTAGATCCCCAGCTCGTAGTTGAATCCCCTGTTTCTGTGCTGAATTTAGATGGTAGCTGTGTCACTAGTCTTGGTGGGTGACGCCCCGCTTCATACTCCACTTTTAATTTTTCATACACCTTTGTACCTTTCAGGTCTTGTGCTTATATATGCTGAACTTGCTGTAGGGTGCAACCTAGAGCTTTGTCGGATGCATCCGTGTACAGGTGGTAAGGACGACCATGTTTGGGGTGAGCTAGAACCAGGCTTGATGCCAGCCTTTCCATCTTCAAAGGCGCGTTCCTGGTCGCTAGTCCATTCCCACTTAGCGCCCTTCCGAAGTAGTTGGAAAAGGGGGGAGCATATAGTGGCATAGTGCGGAATGAATGCTGAGAAATATACTAGCATCCCGAGAAATGTTTGCAGTTGCAACACCTTTCGGGGACACCCTAACTCCAGAACAGCTTTAACCTTCTCGTTATGCATAGATAGTCTCAGGCACGACACTTTGTGACCCAGCAGGACGATTGATGGATAGAATAGGTGACACTCTGCAGGAGATAAAGTGAGGCCGGCCTTTTCAATCACTCCTAAAACGTGGTCTAGGTGTTCGATGTGCTCCTCATAGGAGGTTGAATATACCACGATGTCATCGATGTACACCAGGCAGAAGAGCCAGAGGTACAGGGATAGGACTGACTGCATGATGCGCTGGAAAATTGGGGGTCCATTGGTCAATCCAAATGGCATCTGTTTAAACTGGAATAGCCCTTTATGAGTCCGAAATGCCATTTTCTCCGTGTCTTCCTCCACCATCTCCAGAGGGATCGGAAATTCATCTCTCATCATGACCGCATTGAGTTTCCAGTAGTCAACACAAAACCTAGGCTTTCCATTTCAGTAGGCTATAACGACCGGAGCGCTCCATGGGCTAATAGATGATTCTATTACGTCCTGTTGGAACCATGTTTCCAACTGTTTTTCTATGATCAGTCTTTTCTCGGGAGAAGCGCCGTACATTGGTACTGCGATGGGTCGCTGTCCATCTTGGGTGCATATGTGTACTCTAGCTGGATAGCTTCCCAACCTTCCATCAAATCTGAAAGCACTGACTTGCTTTCGTAGCATGTGCCAAGCCTCTCACTTGAGATGATCTGGTAAAGTCCCAACATCTATCAATTTCTCCAAGTTGTCAGATTTGTACTCTTCATCCACAGGTAGCTCAGCTCCTTTAGGACCCCATGACCCATCTGAGTCAGTCCCTTTGGTCTTAAGTCCCTTGCTTCCTGTTGGGCTTGACAATGCATGTAACACATTTACTACCACGCTGGCCTTGGCTGCATGTCTCATCTTTCCTTCTAGATCCTGTAGATCAGTGGGCTTGTCAAAAGTTTCGATGGGCTTCGATACGATTCCTATGGCTTCACCTCATTGTAGCATTCTCGCTCAAGGAGATAGATTCGCGACAGGTATGCGCGGATTGTCGCCAGCAAACAAAACATTCAGGGTAGCAAAGAAACCATTGTTGATCGCAGGTAGCAGCAAATGCTCCAGGAGCCATTCAGCGGAGTCTCCAAAGTCACCTGTAACCTCCATGTTGTTCATATGGCCTGGAAGAATATGGGTGTCTCAGGCAACTCTTATAGTATGTCTTTCCTCCGCAGTTTTTCTTCTTCTTTCGCGTTTTTTTGCATTTATTGATGCAGTGTAGTTTAGCTTTAACAAACGAAGTGACTAGGTATGCGCTCGGGCATAAGCAGTCAAAGTCACCGGATCGTTCAACAGAGGACACCGATATTATATGCAGTGTCCCTCCGAACTGGACTGTAGTTCCCTTTTCCAGATGCCTCGAGACAGTAAGTTCATATGCTTGCTGGTAGTCCTCACCTAGCAGTATGGGGACGGTCATGCGAGGTACCACGTAGGCTTCTGCAGTAGTTTCCAAGATGTCTCCTCTGTGGGTGGTCATGAATATGGGAATGTGCACGTAGCCTTTTAGCTGTGCGTTTGTCATATCCCCGAATTCAACCAAGTCCAGCCCCAACCTCGGACTACCTCGGTCCACCTCGGAACCCTCGGACTACTCGGTTCACCCTCAGTCTCCTGATCTCGGTCCCATCTCAGACAACTCGAACCACCCCTGATCCCTGACATCGGTCCCACCTCGGATCACTTGGAACATTCGGTTACTCGGACTAAGTATGACCTTTTACGGACTACCCCATTTAGACTTGCTCGTCTTGTTATCCTGTCACTCGCTTAACCTCACATGTACT
>JBBPRK010000240.1:0-29568 GCA_038093075.1 Boletus patriciae | reverse complement strand
TTTACTACGCTAGGCCATTCGAGGTTTGCCAGTTAAAAACAGCCAATGCACAGGGCACTACCTGCCCCTCAGATGAGCTGATCCACCATGGCTGCACGCAATTCTTTTATTCCGCGAAGAATCAACTTCAGCGAGGTTTCGATTAACCCTACCAACTTGAAGTGCTCGTCGCTGCCTCTGTTTTCTCTGCGGAATCAGTATTCGATTAACTTCCATCTGTTCGTCCCCTCTATCCTCAGTTTCGTGATTGCGTTTTCTTGACTTTACTTGACAGCGCGTGGTTGGGTTTCTTCGTGGCTTTGTAAGCTCCTATATCGTCTGTGATACGGCGTGCAAGACTCGGTGTTCGCACACAGCCTGTCATGGTTTGCGTTTGCCCCCCTTGTTCCCGATGTCATCAAGCAAGACCTCGAGCTAACCTCTGAGCAAGTCGGTAGGTAAAAGTCAACAATGGACATTCAATACTCATTATTCTGTAGGAAACTCTAACGTGGTCTCGCTGTGTGCCACACTCGTTGTTCGCGTGGTCGTTGGCCCTCTAGTTGACCGTTCGTACGATTCCAGATATGTTCGTACCTTTCTCACCTCCATTCCAGGGTATGGTCCGCGCAAGGTCATGGCTGGGTTACTTGTTCTCGGCGCAATCCCTTCAGCACTGGCTGGAATTGCGGAGACTGCCAACGGACTCTACTTCATTCGTTTTTTCATCGGTATCCTGGGTGGAACTTTCGTGACATGCCAAGCATGGACCACTGTATTCTTCGACAAGAACGTGGTTGGGACTGGTAATTCCTTTTCGAATATCCTGATCTGCTGGCTAATTTAATTCTCTATAGCCAACGCTCTAGCAGCAGGTTGGGGTAACGCGGGCGGGGGAGTCACATTCGTGGTCATGATCGCTTTATATGATGGTTTAATTTCAGCTGGGCTGATGCCGAGTGTCGCATGGCGTGCAGCGTTTGTTATTGTCCCAGTTCCTTCCCTGCTCCTTGTTGCCACCGCCACCATGGTATTCGGGACGGACCACCCTGCTGGCAAATGGAGCAATAGACACCAGGCAATTGCGCACGGAGATGGCCGCCCAGAATCGGCTTACGTTCCTGAAGTTGAGCAGGCGAAGGCCTACGCTCCACTTGACGAAAGCAAAGACGATCCTGAGAAGAGGGGTGGTCTGGCAGACATTCAAGTCACCGTTGTACCAGCCGAGGACCTGAGTCTACCGACTTTACATTCTTTCCTAGATATGGTTTCAGAGATAGATTTTGCAGTCAACGAACCAACTACCCTGGAGATCGCGTTGAAGGTTGCCTGTACACCTCTAACCTGGCTCCCCGCGCTAGCATATCTCGCGACATTCGGGTACGAACTCGCTATCGATGCCAACTTGGCAAACGTTTTTCTTACACTCTACAATTCGCCGACATTTGGCCAAACCAAGGCTGGATATGTCAGTGGCACAATACAAACTTTATTCCGATCCTGACCTTTGACATAGCTCGCATCCATCTTTGGCTTCCTGAACATTGTCACCCGCCCGCTAGGCAAGCGTTTTCTCCCCGACTGTTATCACCACTATTGACTTTGAGGGCAGGTGGATACTTCGGCGACTTAGTGTACAGGAGATGGGGAGTCCCTGGAAAGAAGTACCTTCTGATATCTCTGGGCATTATCCAAGGCCTGTTATCTCTTGTTCTGGGCGTCTATATCGACAACCACGAACGTCCTTCTCGTAAGCAGATTTTCCCAGTTCTCTCGCAACATACTGACTCGGAACATAGTGGGCACGGTAATTGGGATGATCGTTATTCTTGCCGTCGCGAACGAGGCTGCAAATGGTGTCAATTTCTCACTGGTACCCCATTGCAATCCTTGTGAGTACCAGTCTCCACTACAAATAAACTTTGCACTCACAACCTTTTATAAGGTTCCAATGGTTTCATGGTGAGATCTTCGCTGCACCCTGGTACCTGAGATTAACGTTCCGAGCACAGAGCGGCATTGTAGGAGCCATGAGTAACCTTGGAGGTATCATATATGCGCTTGTATTTCGGTTCCAACCAGTGCCTGTCGGCAAGGCATTTTGGATCGCTGGAATTATTGCAATGGTGTGTTGAACACGATTTCTTTGTGAAAACCGTTCACTCATGCTGGCCTGATTAGGGAATCCACCTACTGATCTCCTTCATTCGCGTGCCACGGGGTTGAAACATTGATATACCTGCCACGATGCTCTATTACTTATTCTTAGATTGTTGTATGCATGGGTCGCAAATGTGAGTGTTCATCAAGCTGTACTATGGTTGTGTAGACTACGTACGACTCCTTGTACATATCGTGTAGGCAATTGATTTCGGGACTCCCTCGAGCCTCCGCGAGGGTGTCGTTTTCGCTATCCGCTTAAACTCGACGAGTCGTGGGACCAACGGAACTCGCTCGCCCAAAGGTAAAGAGCGCTTCAGTGAACGGCTTCTGCATAGTGTCTTGGTTGAATGGCGATTGAACGTGCTACTAGGGAAAAACCACCAGTCTGAATGCGGTGTGATTCTGCAGGATTCGACACGTTGTGCATTCTCTTGGAGAGGGAGGACATACCTGGGGGCCACCAGTGTTGAGGCAGGATAGAGCTCGCTGAGAGCAGGGTGGGTGGGGTGAGTAGCCATGTGACGAGCGAGCAGGTGAGGGAGTGACTGGGCTCGAGGGGCATTTCAATCGAGCACATTGTGTCGGGACACTCACCACTAGTAGCGACGGAGCGTTGCGCCGGGATGTGTTTGAAGTACGTTTGGGACGTACGAGTACAGGGCGCTGGCGAGAGGCTGGGGGTGTGCTTGGGCGCGGAGGTGTGTGCTGGGATGCGTTGGGGCGCACGGAAGGTGATAGTATTAGTCGCGTTGCCCAAGTTCCGAAGGATTAGGAGAAACTGGTAGCTACACTTTTGTGAAACACTTTTACTACGCTTTTTGTACACTTTTGTTACAGCACACTCTTATTACGCTCACTCTTGGTACGCATTTTTGGTACTTGCTCCACCTGTCGCTGGGAGATGGGACTGAATCGTGCATCTCAATTGAGATCCTGCAGCCTGGATCCTGTCCAATGGAATTTTCCTGATTCGTCAAGTAGATGCTGATCTAGATGCTAGTCTCGAACCAGACGTCCGAGTCCGGATCGCGGCTCCGGAGAAAACTGGCCTTCAGCGTGTCGGCCCGATAGGCCTAATCCGTCTAGATTAATTCAAGATAACTTGGCTCATGAAGGTTGCTGGGAACGGATGCGGAGCAAAAGGGACTGTTAATGACCTCGGACTCTGCTTGTCGTGCTAGGCACTAGTGTGAGAGCAAACGCCCGTAAAAAATGTTTTCATGCCTAGACTGTGCCTAGTACGCTGCCGTACTACGATACATACTAATTTCAAGATTAGCCAAGTTCAAGGGGCTCTTATCGTCCAACTACGTTTCCGTAGCTTATCGCAATGACATTTAAGGTACAAAGAGACTCACTTATCGCCCGACTGCGTTTCCATGGGTTTTTCGGCCTTGATCGCATCTTCATATATGGTCAGATCCTGACAGAAGTTCTCCCCCAAGGCTGTCAACTAGATCATCAAATTGATGTGCGGTTAAAGGTTGCACAGAAATCACACGCCTGGACCCCAGACACCACGGGCAACTCAACTTGGAAAGTTGGCCAGGGGGTGCATGGATCGAGCAACTTATTATGCAGAGGGAATGGTCATGATAACCAAAACCCTCCAATCTAAAGTTGTTCATCAAGATTTTGAGCAATGGATACTGAATATCTTGACTCACCCCTCGCACCGTCCATTACGACGGAGGGCAGCTATTCGCCATACGAAACGTCCTTCCTTACCCCCTTTACCCCCTTTACCTCTCTACCTGCCTCACCTAAAGCCGAGTCTTGCACGGAAGAATGTGAAGGCTTGTTCTCGTTACCTTTCTCACCGGCATCTCTGGATGATCCAACGAGAAATGGGCCTAAGCTACCCAAAGCTCTACCCCAGCTCCTGGAAAATGAAACGCCGCTGGAAGTAGCTGAAGCGGTAAATATATCATGCGTTTATCAGCGTGATAAGAAGGCTCACGGGGTTTAATCCAGGACCGCGAAACACCAGATAACTGGGTCAAAAGAGTGCGCTGCCTTGACTAGCCGCGAACGCACACTCACGAACCATCCTTTAGAATCCCGACCTTGTCCGGTTGACAGGGAAGCACCCTTTCAACTGTGAGGCGAAGCTTTCCTCGCTCTTCCAAGCCGTGAGCATTTCTACCTATTTCTGGATACGCACGGCCTCTGAGTGAAAGCCATTGGTTCGTAGGGTTTTCTGACACCGGCTCACCTCCACTTTGTTCGCAACCATGGCGCCGTTCCTCGTGTTACCGAGGACATTGCGAAAGAATGGACCTTGCGCATTCACGGCCTCGTACAACGCGAGATCACCCTTACGGTCCAGCAACTGAGCCTCCTTTTCCCCATTGTGACGCTACCCGTCACTTTTGTCTGTGCTGGGAACCGAAGGAAAGAGCAAAACGTCGTTCGGAAGACCCTCGGATTTAGTTGGGGAGCTGCAGGAGGTACACGTTAAACAGCCAAGTCCCAGCGCCCATACTAACGGATTCTCGTTCCAGTGTCCACTGCCCTCTGGACTGGGGTATATCTAGCAGACGTCTTGGAATTCGTGAGACCCAAGAGGGGGGAAGCGAAGCACGTCATCTTCGAAGGCGGAGACAGCCTGCCCAACGGTCCTTATGGGACTTCGCAACGACTCTCGTGGGCTGCGAACAAGGACCGGGGGATGCTTATAGGTAAACAACTCTACTGGTGTTGTCAGTTGAAATTTAAGCGCCGTATTTCAGCATGGGCCATGAACGGTTTACCTCTCGAGCCTGATCATGGATTCCCGGTGAGAGTTGTCATCCCGGGACAAATTGGAGGCCGATCCGTCAAGGTACTGTACACCGTCGTCAACATCACACGGTAGCAATGTTTTAACGGTACCCACCTTATTTTTAAGTGGCTAAAGAGCATAGAGATCAGCGATCGTGAAAGCCAGCACTACGTATGTGCCAACACTTTCGAATAATTATTGTTGACTGAAAGATATTACAGTTGCATTTCTGGGTAAGAGAGGGTTAGACCATTGGAGGTGGCGTGCTCAATGCCTTGTCATAAGGATAACAAGCTTTTGCCTACCCAAGTAATGCCCGATCAGGCACGTGCCGAGAAGCATTGGTGGTATGATCCCAGGTCAGTTGACATCCCCCGAGATCGCCTTTCAGAAAAAGATGACTTACGTGTGACGACAGATACATCATTACGTCAGTAGTTATAAAGCTGGCACCGTCCTTGCAGCTGACTATCGAGCAGCGAGCTAAATGTGAACAGCGCGATTGCTAAGCCCGATCATGACGAGACATTGGCTGTAAGCAAACACTCGGAATCGGACGACTCCTATACCATTCGTGGGTATGCCTATAGCGGTGGTGGACGACGGGTGACTCGAGTAGAGGTTTCACTGGATGAAGGTACATCATGGAGTTTGGCAGCCATGTAGGAGATCATTCATTTCCATTATCGTTTCGCATACTCACTCAGGGATGCAGCGAATACCCGGAGGATCAGTTCCGCGAATTATGCCACATGGACCCGGTCTATGGAACTCTCGACTTGACGGAAAGAGACACTTCATAGTGAGCTGTGAACGCGACACGCGTTTTCAAATCATCTTACACGCAATTGTAGCTGCTGGTGCTTCTGGAGCTTTGATGTCAAACACAGCGCTTTAGCACAGTGCGATGCGTTAATGGTCAGAGCAACAGACGAGGGGAGTGCGGTCCAGCAACGGGACATGTAAGAAACAAATACTCGCGGTGTTTTTTATTACTCACCTACAGGTAGATACTGGCATGCACTAGGCATGATGAACAACTGGTGCGTACGCACCTGAATTAAATAGGTCCACTAATTGAGAGACGTTTTCGACAGGTGGTTTAGGGTTGCCATACACAAGACTGAGGACGATGATAAGGTCGTGTTGCGCTTTGAGCACCCGACCCTCGCCGGGACTGCATCTGGGGGCTGGATGGAGGTGTGTAGACGGCGCAATCAGGTGTATAGGACCATAACTTACCCATCGCAGCGAATGAAAACATCAGGGTATGACATTACGAGGCCGGTCTTTGGGAAGAATACATCAGAAGAGAAACCGGCTGATGCGAAGCCAAGCGTAGAGGAAATACCTTTGACGAAACCAGGTGTCACCAGGAAGATTACGCTAGAAGAGTTGAAGAAGCAGGAGCGGGAGCAACCATGGTTTGTTGTCAATGGAGAAGTGTACGACGGAACGCCTTTCTTGAACGAGCACCCCGGCGGTGGCGATTCCATCATTCTTGTTGCTGGTGAGGACGCTTCAGAAGACTTCTTTGCCATCCATTCAGCGGAGGGAAAGACGAAGTTGGCACAGGTACGTGGGTCCAAAAACACAGGTGATGCTTACTGACGCTTCTCAGTTCCATATTGGAACACTGGTGAAACCGGGGGCAGACGCCTCTGAAACAAGCGGTCAGGCAACCGACGGCGAAGGCGAATTCCTCGACAGAACTAAGTGGAAAGACGTCAAGTTGACTAGAATCGTGAAAATAAACCACGACACCTACCAGTATCGGTTCGATCTGCCTCGAGAGAAGCAACCGCTGGGGTTGCCTGTGGGACAGCACGTATTCGTGCGTCTTAGGAGAAAGGACACCGGAGACCTTGTCCAAAGGGCGTACACACCTGTCTCACAACAAGGAGCGATCGGTTTTATCGAGTTATTGATCAAGTCGGTCCCCTCCATTTGATTTGAAAAATGTGACTGAACGACGGAGTAGATTATACCTACCTACGGAGGCCTTCCCGATAGGAGGCAAAATGACGACAGGGTTCCACCAACTCGCACTCGGTGACACTGTGCAGTTGAAAGGACCACTAGGATCCTTCGTCTGGAATGGGCAAGGTCTTGCCAATTGGAAAGGGTCCGACAGGAAAGTCAAAGAGGTGGGAATGGTATGTGGAGGAAGCGGTGGGTATCACGGGAAAACTGCAGCTTTCGCTTGCTGATCAACGGGAACAGGGATCACGCCAATTTTGCAGGTTCTCCGGAGCATCTTCCTCGATGCCTTGGACACTGAGACCAAGGTATGGGTGATAAGTGCGAACAAGACGGTGCAAGATATTCTTTGCAAGGACGAACTCGATGCTTTGTACGCACAACACGGCCCACATCGCTTGAAGCTGCACTACGTCGTTAATGATGGGCCACCTGGGTGGACGGGAAGTATTGGTCGAATTGATAACAATATGATGAAAGCAGAGATGCCTTGTCCTTCCGAGCAGGGCATAATTCTAGTGTGCGGACCCGAACCGATGATCAAATATGCGGTGAAGCCAGGGTTGGAAGCAGCAGGTTGGGATATCGAGAAGTCCTTGGTGGTGTTTTGATCCCTGTACTGGTTAGCTTGCATTACTTGACGTTCACCAATAGACCATATGTACTCCGTGTTAGCACTTTATCCATGCATCCGTGTAGCATTCTATGTTGACCTGTTAGCTGTACGCACAGCGACTTGTTGGGTGGAGGGACGTTAGAACAGAGCGCTCATATTGCCTCAGGAGATCCGGCCGGACGACCACACGACATCTATGATGTAATCACTCTTCGCCGGAACCCAACCCTAACCAGAGGGTAAGGTTCTACTGCACGACTAACCCACGCCCGTGGCCGCCGCCGTCTCATTCAAGGTGGTTGATTTTCTTGAGTCCAGCCTGAGTACTTACAACCAGCCTCGGTCAGGGGTGAAGGGGGCAGTGCTATGCACATGTATGCGGTTTTATTAACCTCCGGGCTGCTAACATTGGGAACAATCAAGCGTACGGACTACCACCGGGGGAGTTTGACCGTGGGCGGTACGATGCGCCCGCTTTAAGCGATCATGCATCCACGCGGGTCGCAGCCGTTTTCGCGCGTTCGAAACAGGAATCCCCGCGTCGTGGGCCGGATCTTGCAGACGACCTACGTCCGAGGAGGGGTGGGCGTTGGAGGGAAATACGCACCCGGCTCACCTTTGTGAGCGGGACGGCGTACGCCGCTTGTGTCGGCTCTTCCGCCGAGTAGCGGTGCGTTTTATGAGCGGGGTGAACAGGAGCGGCGCGAAAGAGAACGAGAGAGGGAGAGGGAGCAAGAGTAGGCACGTAAGGGTACGAGATGGGGAGTGATGGGGGGGACGATTGTAGGTGTGTTCCGCCTCCACCCCCGCGTACGAGTTGAAGCGGGGCGATGTTAGAAAGAGGGGTAGGGCGATGAACGATGAACTGCTGGCCGTCTGCTACGGACGGTTTCCCCTGAGAGTTTGCGGGACCTATGCAAAACGACGCTGGAAGAATTTGGCGACGAGGCATCGGATATCAAGAAACGTGACAAATTCGTCGCCGCTGCTTGTTCTTCGAGCACAGTTCAGTTTTCGCCGTTGACGACTCGCGGGTCACCATCACGGTGAGAAGAATGGACAAGTGTGAAAAGAAGCGCCGTGATCACGAGGTGATCATGATTGTGGGTGTGCGAATAAGGAGACACGTGTATACCAGGCGACCATAGCACCGACGACGATGCATCTTTTTCCATCGGCACGAGACCCAGCCGGGGATGTCTGCCAACCTACGCCAGAGGTCAAAGCAGGGTGAGTACGTGGGCAGGACAATTAAAGGCATGGTATTGACAGGAACGCAAGACTCGAGTCAGAGGGAGAACCGACCTGCCTCCAGTAACAGTGACAAAAATGGAGCAAAACCGATCGAAATCGATACTCGATTTTTCATATATTCAGCTGCACTCCTCGCTGATGGGAAGCACCTCGTAAGCGGCGGCCAGGAAGGGAAGATTCGACGTTGGCGGGTGGAAGATGGCAAGGAGGTGGGAACGCCTATGGATGCGGGGAATTGTGTTTTCGACATCGCAGTGTCACGAGATGGAAAGTGGGTCGTAAGTGGGACGCTTACCGGTCAAGTGGCGGTGTGGAATGCGCAGAACCACTCAAAGGTGACCGAGTTCAAAGCTCACAACGATCGGGTGCGTGCGGTCCACGTCTCGCCGCACGGGTCAAGAATCGCGACCGGATCGGATGACAGGACTGTCTGCGTTTGGTCGCTCTCCACTGCTCGACGACTGCTCGGTCCCTTGCAACACGACGACCCCGTGGCCGCAGTCAAGTTTTCACCAAGTGGCCACCTCATCGCCACGGCCACGTGGGAGCGCGACGTTCGGGTCTACGACAGTCAGAACGGCGGTCTCCTCGTCGAGTTCCCAGTCACAGTCGGCTCGTGGCTGAACCAATCCCTCGCCTGGTCCACCGATAGCAAGCGACTCTTTGCCTTTTCTCGCGACGGCAACATCCACTGCCTCGACGTGTCTGCCAGGGAAACACTCTCGAAATGGGCCATTCACAATAGCGACCAGGCAATGTGCATCGCACTGGGGAGCAATGACATGTTCATCGCAGCCTTCGCTGGTTCATCAATATCATTTTGGGACACTACGACGCGCCAGCAAATCAGGCCTGTCATTGAGCACACTCCTGACAACTGGTCCATGGCTATCTCAACAAACCACAACCTCGTAGCCGGTGGACCACTGAAAATCACCCTTTTGCGACTCTGTGATATCCTTCCTTCTCGTTATTCTCACAATGTGTGTATATCTGTGTGAAAAACCTCATGTGAAATCACTTTCTAATCAATCACAAACCGCTCGGTTGACTGTCACGAACCCCTTTCGTATGGGAAATCCAGCACACAAACGTTGAAACAGCTGATCTCCCTCACATACAAGTCAATGGTCCAAGTGCGTTCACTTGCACCCTGATCATGGTTTTCTGACATCCATGCACATCCGAAGAAAGAACAGAGAATCTTGAGAAAACCATCCAAGAATTGCGCATCCAGCTCGCCGACTCTCAACGAAAGGCCGATCTGGAGGTGGGTAGTCTCAACGAAACCATCAAGTCACTTGGTGCGAAGGAGAAGAGCTCGGGTGTGTCCATCGCCACTTTGACTCACGTTTCGTTGAAACTCACGTCTGTCAGATACCAAAATGAGGCGTCTTAAACAAACTGTGCAGGAACTCTATCAGCAAAATGATGGCCTAAACGAGACCATCACGTCAATGCGAGCGAACTCAAGTACGTTTGTCGACACCATGCCCCCTTCCCTAACCGGTACTGACATCCAGGTCTGTTAGACAACAAAATCGCATATCTTGAGCAAACCAACCAGGAACTCCGCGTCCAACTCGCCGAGTCCCAAGACAAACTCATCCGGATCAACCGTGCACACGAACAGAAGCACCAATGTGAATCCCTGTATGCTCAAGATCGCATATATGATGCTGCACAGTCCCTTCTCGAGGTTGCGAATACTTTAAACGAGGATATCAGAGGCGACAAGTTAATCTCTGACTGGCTTGCCGGTGAGTTCCGGCGTCGCACATTGAGATAGAGTGTTTAATTCTTACCGTCAGAGTTTACGCTTCGATGCGTCACGACACTGGAACGAGTTGGAGACGAGGCATCAAACACCAAGAAACATGACGATGCAGTTACTGCCTACTCTACTGCGTTGTTACTGGGCCCCACTGCCCCGAACACTGTACTGATGAAGTGGGCGAGCAGGATGTTGATTCGTGCTTCCGCGCACGAAGCTTCGAGTGCCGCAGCCAAGGTATGCTCTTCGTGATGGTTCGAATATGGATACTGACATTCTTTCGGTTTAGTTCAAGCTTCCCAAGTTTCCCATTTACTGTGCCATTTGCGATGTTCTAGAAGGGGATGGACGCGTCATGCAGGCATTGGAGTGTTTTCGACAAATGCAGAATGAGCTACCAGAGGACACAAGTACCCACAATGGGCGAGCGCAGTGGGAACTAGGTAAGGGGTTCCAACCGCTGCAAAGATCTGGGGCTAATGGAACATTTTCCCCAGATTTTCGAGCACGTTGTGTCGAGAAGTTGCAGAATCTGGGCGACACTGCGATGGACGCTAAGAATTATGACGAGGCCATCAAATTGTACTCCGACACATTGACACTCAACCCGACGAATCAACATGACATTCTTCTCAAGCGAAGCAAAGTGCGAGTTGTCATGGGTTCGTGGGAGCAGGCATTGATCGATGCTGACAAGGTATGGATTGCATTTCACGTCACATCAGACGGGCCTCAGTGATCCATACTATCCAGGCCATCGAGCTCGACCCATTATCCCATGGAGGGTATGAGGGGAAGCATGCTGCTTTACACAGCATGGGGCGTCATCGCGAAGCGCTTGAGGCATTCGGCTTGATGCTCTCAAAGCTCGAGCAGTCTCCAGATCCACAAATTCGCGGTAAGCTATTCCGTCAATATTGCGGACAGTGAATTTTGATTGATTTTGGACAGAACTTCGTCCTAAGTATGTCGACGCAATGGCCACAACCCAAAATGTGGTCCAGCAGAGTATCCACAACATGCCCCGTGTGCTCATTGACACCGTTACCAGACGTCTCTACGACAAAACACAACAAGCAGTAGCTTTCGAGGAGCTCCCGATCTACGACGAGCTGCGATCTTCAATGACTTCGTGGTTCGACCATGCACGTATTCGGAGCGAGGTGAAAAAATACTACCAATATGTGATGTTCTCCCACAGGTGGGAGTATGGCGAACCTCTTTTTCAGATGGTGCAGAACATCTCGATCTATGACCTGGAGTCATCTTCCCCAAACATAAAGCTTCAGACGTTATGCAAGCTTGCCCATTCTCTTGGATTCCAATGGGTGTGGTCCGACACCTGCTGCATTGATAAAAAGGACAATGTCATGTTACAAGAGGCCATGGTTGCCATGTTTACGTGGTATCGTGGTTCTTCCCTCACGATCGTCTACCTCCGTGGTGTCTGGTCACAGTCCCAGCAACCCGGTGATCTCTGGAAAAGTATCTGGAACACTCGTGCATGGACGTACCAAGAATATGTCGCCGCTGTGGTCATCCAGTTCTATACCGAGGATTGGGAGCCGTACCTTGGCTTGGATATGTTCAACCACAAGGAGTCGCGTTCCATCATTTCAGAGATGGAGCAGGTTTCGGGGGGTTCTGCACAAGAGTCGGTTGTGCTTCGACCAGGTTTGGAGAAGGTTCGTGAGAAGCGTTTTTTGGCTTCTATGCGTCGAACAACGCTCGTGGAGGACACTGCATACTCGCTTCTTGGCATCTTCAATGTTGCCATTCCGGTCATGTATGGCGAAGGCAATCGCGCAGTTGGTCGATTCCTGGAAAATATTCTGACAGGCTCGGGCGACGTCACGATTCTCACTTGGACCGGGCGTGCCGGTAGCTACAATACCTGCCTGCCAATCGACCTCTCTGTCTACAACCAACTCTTGCCACCCCATGTCCCACAACCCATCGAGACGACTGAGATGGTCAGCATGGTCAGGGCATTGCATTCATCCTTGCCCGACCTCTCACTGGCTGTGACGCTGCATGACCAGCTCAACAAACTTCCCTCCCCATTCGTTGCTGCCAGCCGACTGCGACTTGCCGGCATTGTTTTTCCCGTAACCGAACTTGTCCGTACCTCGGATTCACTGGCTGATTCCGCTCTCCATGTTTATCGTGCGACGACCGCCACGTTGGGGGATGTTGAGATCAAGACTACGGACGACCTCTCTGAGATGGAAGATTGTCTTCTCATCCATCCCTGGATCAGTCCCCTCCTCGACCAGGATTTCTCGCGCCGCGCCGCTAGGATCGACGATACCACGCGCGCACTGCGCCTCGTCGCCCGTCTCATGCAGCCATTTGGTGCGCTGTTACTCACACCGCTGTCACGCGTGCAGTATAGACGGGTTGCGACAGATAGTTTGATCATGGTCCGGGTCCGCGAGGAGACTTTGTTGGATGAGTTGATAGATGGCATCTGTACGATCGACATACAGTAGATGGAGATCGGACCTTTCACGAGGTATTAGACGTAGTGACATTCGAGCGGTTTCCTTCGTACTAGTCTGGTTCTTGTTTTGTACGGTTGCGCTGCAATGTGATCGCCGCTCTTGATGCAAGTGCATCCACATCAAAATCTCACAGCGGGAGATGGCTCCAACTCAGACCACGGACTTACTTTGCCCTTGTAAGTGACGGCCAAATACTCGGTACGCCAGGTACCCAGGGCAACTTGCATCCTGCCCCTGACGATGCCTTTCCTCACCTCGCCTTTCATTATTGTTTCAAAGTCGGAGTCCACCACCGCGACGATTCTATTCTCTGCCATACTACTAGTAGTACGTCGCAACCGAGCAAATGTGTCAACAAGCCTGCCGATTCGTAGAAACGATTGAGACTAGATGCTCTCAAACCATAATTTTCGGGAATGGGGGCCGATACGAAGGTGTCCTCTCCCGATGCCGGTGGTCCCTTAACACTGCATTCGATCATTGGGATTTGGGATATCGAGCGGGACGCAAATGACCGGAAACTGCCATTGTTTCTGCAAGACTATGCGTTAGATTGTCCAGATGCCAAGTCTGTCAACGCCGTCATTATCTGGAACCCATGTACGCTCCGCGGCCATGTCTATGCTCGAGGCTCGAGCTATCCTTATCGCAATCGCTTGACCTTTTACATCATTCTCCGTTTGGACAACATCTTCGGTCCTACGTGATCTGCGTTGGACGTGACGCTGGATGGCAAGTGTCGTCTGATCTTTTTCATGTCCGATATCGCTCGAGGGACTCGTTACTGGGTGCCTCTCTTTTCGTTTGCGTGCCGGAAAACTGTGTTGGGCGTCACATTTCGATACCTGCACAGGAACCTTGTCGCGACATTGACATACTAGTATCATCCAAATATTGATGATCCGCAAAGTGTCTGGATCGCACAATCTAGAGTCGCCCTTCGCAACGACCGTCCTCCCGCTTCCATGCAGACGACGCATGCGTCCAGAGTCCAGATCAGGCACGCAACATTCTACGGCTGTTGTTCCCAATGAATTCGAATGTCCCGGCGTGCTGCCAGCGGCTAGACGTCATGACATTTTGACAAACCTTCGGCATCCGGGCCACACCTCCGTCTGTGGGTATATGTCTCCCTCACGGATCGAACCTGGAGACATGTCCTACGCCCATCAATAGGATGGCTGAGGGCTCCTGTTAGATTGACAACCGGTGGTCGGTACATTGTGTTGTCGAGATGAGCAGGCTTGCTGTTTTCGGTCCGAACACGCTACAATGACTCGGATCGGCTCGATGATCCCTGGGAACCTATCTCGAGGGTAGAGTGAGCGAAACCAATGATTAGTTCAAGACGTTCCTGCAGGTGAGCGACACAAAAGAAGCGGTCCGGCTTCCAGAGGACGTCCCAATCAGGGTAGGATAATTGGCTATGTGGTACATCACATCATCAGGATTTTCGCACTATCAGAGAAGACAAATGTGAACGACGGTTGAAGCACGTGCAACTGAAGCGGACGGGCCCAAGTTCGGGCTTGAGCGCTTGAGCGCCGTTCGGAGTTTAATGGGCCTTAGATTGTTTCGTCGGTCTCCGAGGCACGACGACGTAGGTAGCAAATACGGCTCCCGGACGAGCTCCGATTCGCAAGCCCGCCCAGGCGCCTATGGATTGCTTGCGAGTACAAAGTGAGTCGTGGCGTAACTAACCGGGAGCTGTAGCGGGCTCGCGCGAACGGGGAGCCGTGGCAAGCTCGAGTTGTGCGAGACTCGAAACAGAAAGGAAGTATCTAGAGGATAGCGGCCCATAGCCTTTCCCTTACTGTGAACCAGTACATCCACTCCATAGTCCGAAACACTTAGCACCATTACGGACACCGTCACCAATCATTAAATATTACGGACCTGACACAATCTCATACCATAGCTTGAACACCAAAACTAGAGAGTGACCCCAAAGCAAGACCGAGAATTATAAAGGAGCCAGCCAATGTTGCGGCGACATCCACGTCCTCGCGCCGCCCCTTTAGCCTAGGATTATGCTCGACAGATGAAGCAGCAAACACAGCTAGAGCTACGACATAGCCATTCGTGTATCCTATTGTCAGCATTATAACCATGAAGAGGATATCGGAATGTATGATCGAAGGAACCGGGGTTGTTACAGGTCGCTCGACATTGCAAAGAAGAATCAGAGGAATGAACAGCGTCCGGAGGAGAGACATGGCCAGAATCTTCTTCCCAGACCAGACAGCTAAACGAGGGAACGAACCGCTGCATCGCCCAACAAGATCTCCGATGCTAAAAACCAAGAAGTGGATTGCGGTGAACAGCAAAGGATGGATGCCTAGATTCACTGAGTGCACGCGGGCTGTGACCGCAGGATAGAGCGCCTGGTTGAGAACCGTATCAGTTGGAGAACAATTACGGTAATGAGGACACTTACAAAAGTGACCACGGATACATACGTGAGAGAGAACATGAAAATCAAGTTTTGCCGAAAAACTTGATAAACGTGCGAGTTGGGCTCTGTCGGGGGATTTCTACGTTCGCCCGCAACTAGTCCAGTACGTTCATCTGGGTCTCCAACTCGACAATGTTGTTCCAGAGCGCCGGTGATCGATTTATAGAAAGACTGCCTCGTCAACCATGTGTAGGCGACTAATGGGATGCAGAGAGAAACAGCGGAAACACCGAAAAAGATTCGTGCAGCTATTTCCTCGGCCTGATTTTCTCTACCGCCAGCCACTATCAAGACGAGTTTCGGAGACGAACCCCAAAGAGCAATTATCGAGCTAGCAACCTGCACAGCACTGACCACAACGCCGATGGCAGCTTGTCCCGATAACGCAGCTTGCAAGAATGGTTTGCCAAGCACGGCCGCCCCAGCGAAAACAGCTGTACACAGATAGCTGACCGCGACACCCATAGAAGCTGCATTGAAAAGCGCAAATGCAAAAAAGGTCGAAGGTGTGCCTCGAATAAATGTGCTGAGACAGAGAGATGTTACAAGGAGGATCAGCGCAATAATGGACGCGAATATGCGACGAGATGGGGACGTCTACGATGTCCTAAAGCGTGAGTTTCCCCGAGATTATCACCATTTAGTGAAAACTACGAACCTGTTTCGAAGTGAATGTGCAGTAAAACTGGCAGGCTAATTTGGTCAACGTGTAGAGACTAAACAAGGTCGAGCTGAAGGTCGAGTAGAAGGTGGAACCAGCCAGTCTGGACATGAAAAACGGCGTCGCATTGAGCAGAGCTGACGAGACATGAGCACAATTGAACAATACGGGTGGTTTGACGGGGTGCATCACCGTTCCAGGGTAGCAAGATGGCGCAGCCCAGAAGGAAATACGTCCACTTAGCTCGAGCTTTGGTCGGAATGCGCTCGCTTGTTGAGTAGAGCTCATCCCCATAAACTCCAGCTTCATGGGCGTCGGAGTGGTAGGTTTGGTCCGAGGATGGGATGGCGCGATATTTGGCAGGAGAGTCCGTCATGCTGGTAGTCAAAAGTATCAAATCTCCTCATACGCCAGAGAAACTAGTGGAAGCGTGGGGATGGAGCCGCTCCAGTACAGCTTCGGTTGCCATTTGGTCGAACTCATCAAATCGGACTAATCAACGGCTGTACTAAACGTAACATGCGGTGGGTATGTTATTAAACTTCATCTCAAGACTGCGGACCCACAGCAGAAGACAAACAGCTCAAACTAAGGACGCCGCCCCCCGCTTGCCAGGTGAAGCAAGAGGTTCGTTACTGGTAGACGGCCCATGGCCTGTCTCTTATTGTGCATTAGCACTCCCTCTCCATGATAAACACTAAGCACCATTGCAGCCCAACTTCAATGATCTGATGCGGCAGCGTGGAAAATTTACCCACCCCACTGGCACGTTCACCCGGAGTTCGACGGAAGCGACAACATTCGACTCGGACGAGCCCAGGAGAACACATTCCGGGTTGACTAATCTTGAAGCATAACTAAAGGTATGAGATCACGGCGAGTCGGGCTTTACTGCTCCAGTGTCCACTACGTTTTGTGTTGGTGAGCTCTTCCAAGGCTCAAAACCATTGACAATCACTTAGGGAATGCACGGGTACGGCGTGTGTTCGTGTTCGTGTTTACTTGCACGTGTGTATCCTCCAACGCAGCCAGTACCTTCGTCGTGGCTGCTGCGTCCAGCCCAGCTATCCACGTTATGCGGAGGTGAGCATGGCTACCCCACTGCCCAGACACCAGTGATTCATTTTTGCACCCGGGTCCGGCCATTCATGGTCACTGCAGTTCTTATCCACAGTCATGCCCAGCCGTCGTGCCGCCAGCGCTCATGTTTGTTGGACATGTCCCCACCCCAGTCGCGTCACCCCAGTCGTTTGCGTGAACAAAAGAATGCGAACGCACGACCTGGGCTTTCGCATTCAGTTTTTCACATGAGTATGATCGTTCAAACGTTCACCTGTTGCGAGCGCTTGCGCTCGTTAGAGATGCCTTTACCCCCAGCCGCATCTCCCCAACTCTGTGTCTCAAAAAGGGACGCAAAACACAGACCGTTTTTTGCACCCGAGCGTGACCGTTTACTTGTCACGAGCCCCCATATTCATCGGATGCGCTGCCATGCCCAACCGTGTCATGAACGTTCCCATCCGCTCTCCAATGCCATCCACCCACTCATCTCGCAAGGCATTCGTTCGCCCGCCGATGTTATCCTCCCAGCCCTTCACACTGTCCATCCCCAGTTCCCCCTACCGTTCATGACGTGCTTACATGCGAGCGCAGTTTTTCCCTCGCCAACACTGTTCCCGTGCTCACTCGTTTCTATGGTCTACAGGTTCATCTGCAATGGGCATGGGGATGGGTACGGAATTGGCATCTACGGGCTTACCCGTGCTCTCGCCCCGGCTCACGAAAACAGGAAATAGAGTCTTTGTTGCTTCAAATCCCTTGCTCTTCATATCTATTCGTTACTACTCGCGATACATTTTGATCTGTCATTCTAGCATCAAACCCTCTCCACAGTCCAAAACAATGAGCACCATTACAGAGACTGTCACTGATCATCAAATATTACTGACCTGTCACAATCTCATATCATAGCCTGAACACCAAAGCTAGAGAGTGCCCCCAAAGCAAGACCGAGAATTATAAAGGAGCCACCCAGTGTTGCGGCGACGTCCACGTCTTCGCGCCGCCCCTTTAGCTTAGGATTATGCTCGAGAGACGAAACAGCAAGCAAAGCCAACGTTGCGACATAGCCGGTTGTGTATCCCATTATCAGTATTATAATCATGAATCGGATATCGATATCGAAAGGAATGATCGGAGGAATCGGGGGGTTTGTTGCAGGTCGATCGACATTGCAAAGAAGGATCAGGGGTATGAATAACGTCCGGAGAAGAGACATGGCTAGAATCTTCTTCCCGGACCAGACAATTACGCAAGGGAACGAACAACTGGATCGCCCAACAAGATCTCCGATGCTAAAAACCAAGAAGTGGACCGCGGTGAAGAGAAGAGGATGAATGCCTAGATTCACAGGTTGTACACGGACTGTGATCGCAGGAAAGACCGCCTGGTTAAAGACCGTATCAGCTGAAGAGTAATTACGGTAATAAGGTGAGCACTTACTAGAGTGACTGTGAGTACATACGCGATAGAGAACATGAAAATCAAGTTCTGTCTAAAAACTTGATAAACGTGGGAGTTGGGCTCTGGTGAGGAATTTCTGCGATCATCCACGACTAGTCCAGTACGTTCATCCGGGTCTCCAACTCTGCGGTGGTTTCCCAGAGCCCCGGTAATCGATTTATAGAAAGACTGCCTCGTCAACCACGTGTAGGCAATCAATACGATTCCAAGAAAAATAACGGAAACACCGAAAAAGATTCGCGCTGCTATTTCTTCGATCTGATCTTCTCTACCATCGGCTCTCGTTATCTCTACCGAAACGGGTTTCGGAGACGAGCCCCAAAGTGAAATCATCGAGCTGGCCACCTGTACCGCACTGACCGCAACCCCGATGGAAGCTTGTCCCGATAACACAGTTTGTAGGAATGACGTGCCAAGTAGCGCCGCCCCAGCGTAGACAGCTGTAGACAGATAGCTAGCCGCGACTGCCATAGAAGCTGCATTGAAGAGAGCGAATGCAAAAAAAGTCGAAGATGTGCCTCGAATGAACGTGCTGAGACATAGAGATGTGACAAGCAGGATCATCGTGGTGATGGACGCGAATATGCGGCGAGATGGGGGCGACTGCGATATCCTAAAGCGTGGGTTTTCCGAGATTATCACCATTTAGTGAAATCTACAGACCTGTTTCGAAGTGAATGTGCAATAAAACTGGCAGGCTAACTGGGTCAATGTGTAGACGCTTGACCAGTACGAGCTGAAGGTCGGATGGAAGGTGGAACCTGCCAGTCTGGACATGAAAAACGATGTCGCATTAAGCAGAGCTGAGTAGACATGAGTACAAACGAGATGGGTAGTTCGGCGAAATCATCACCGCTCCAAGGTAGCAAAGTGGCGCAGCCCAGAAGGAAATACGTCCACTTAGTTCGAGCTTCGGCCGGAAAGCGCTCGGTTGAGTAGGGCTCGTCGCCACCAACTCCGGCTTGGTCCTCCGAGGATGGAATGGCGCGGTATTTGGCAGGAGTGTCTGCCATGCCAGTGCTGTTAATCCAAAGTATAGGATCTGCTCATATGGCAGAGGAACTGGTGGAATGAATCTTGCGTGGGCTGTTCGGCTGCCATCTGGCCCAATTCGGTTCAATCAACAGCCGTAAATGCAAAGTACTAATCATGATGTCTCGGGATCCCAAATGACATTAATCAGCGTCGGTAGAAGGAAATCAATTCTTCTTTGCGTCATTTTAGAATACATTGCGTGCACGGCGCGTTTTGCAAAAACGCGTCTGACAAGCGCCTGCGTATCGATTAATACCAGGATGTGTCATTGACATACCTCCCACACTGCCATGAACAATACAGATCGGGGCAGAGGCTGCGTGCCCCTTGGAAGACCAGCCGTTCTGGTCGCTCAAGGGGCACGCAGATTTTGGCCAGAGTGCCCTGATTTTTTGGTGGGATGCCGTGTCCCACGGAAAACCAGACCGTTTTTCATGCATGGGGCACGCAGGGTCTCATTTCCACACTCTGTTAGTAGAGCTGATCTAGGTTCATAGCAGCCATACCAATTGTGACTTGATCAGCACGTGACTTGGCATCAAGTTTCCGCCGAGTCGCCGCTGCAGTCCCCACAGACATTCTGTAGATCAGTGTTGTCAGTCGTATTCGAATAGATTCGTCGTGCCCCTGGGTAGCAAGGTAACTCACCAAACGTATGATGGCATCGACTTGGAAGTGTTTACTAGATATGTATAAGGTTGTAGCAAATTCGTTCATGTTCGTTGTGCTCTGATCATTGGTCATCTTCAACATGTAGAGTAGCCAGAATCGCCTCAAGCTGACTATTTCCTCCAAGTCTCCCTCATGAGCCTTGATTACCAACCCACGTGAGCGCTGCTATCCTGGTGATTCGACTTCAGGGTGTGCATGCCTCTCGTTCCAGTGCTCTCATTATATTCAATGTCTAGCTGAACGAACCCGTCTGGCGTGGGTGAGAGATGGTACGATGCTTCAACGTTGGGGTTGTTGGCCATTTTTGAAGTAAGTCTACGCCTCGAATCAGCACAGCGCTCCCCCGAACGCGAGATCGGAACATACTCAGAATGATGCGGTTGCTCTGGTCTGCTCGTACTCCATGGACGACGGGGAAAGAAGATTTACCCTCTGCCAGTGTAGGGTCTTCTGCAAACCCATTGTTCTTTGAATACTGACACGGATCCAAAGACCAGCATCCACTGGCATCTACATCGTTGAATTCACGGATCCGCCGATCGCTCACGGGACATGCACGACATGGTCGTGACACGGCTATAAAGGCATGTAATCCATAGTCACTCACATTTTAGATTTGATGCGGCAGACATGATACGGTCATGAGCTGTCTGTGATAGCCTGGATACGACCATCGCTTACCATTTTGATGTGTGGGATGAGTCAATCACGATACGGTTGTGAGAAGGTAGTAGTACTGGGCGGGTGATGGCTCGACGGCTTGTCCCGCAAAGTAGCGACCTGAGAAAACAAAGAGTCATTGACACGCGTCAATCACGCAACCCATATAGACATGAAAACGCTCTATCTCAGCTTAAACAACCTCCTCTCTGGCTGGAAACTATCCAAGAGCCCCACATTATCAAGTGTCAGGCTCGTCACGCCTATCCTGCCATGTCCTCGTCCCGATCGATGAGCAACAGAGCATTGTAATTCTTTTGTAGAATGTCCCCTTCGGGCTCTCGGATACAAGCAGAAACACCTGCGGATCACTGCTTCGGTGCTTAGCCAATTGTGCGGCATTATGACCGTAGAACCTAATTCGTTGTGGATTAAATTGCCCTTCAAGTCGAATGAAGCACCGGTCGTCATTGTCATCCGTCTCACTGTCGCTGGGATGGCCCTTGGAGTTTTGAAACTCAGCCGGATAACGATTCCTTTGACTGGATCATTCCTGAAGTCTGTTCTTGAGGAAGGTTCGTCATTGGAGTCTGACAACAATCCTGTGTGAGCTGTCATTTCCATTCCGAGCCAGTGTAACATCCCTACCCGTTCATGTCGTCAGAATCACGACCTGATTCGGAGTCCGAACTCGAGTTTGAACCCTCGACATCTTTCCAAGAGTCGGTGTCTTCCTCGTCGCTTGCCCCATCTTGCGATGGAAGTTTGTCTAGTTCTTCATTCATGTCGGGTGTCGGGTTGAAATCATACGCCAGTGGTCGGCTTTCCATATACGGAATGGGGACATGACTGCGTTCTTAGGAACTCCGGCCACCTTTACTACATTATCGCTTACCCCACCTGCCCATCCAGCCCAGGACCATGCCGGAAAGTCAACCCGGCGACGTGGCGGAGTAGGATGGAACCACAGGAGAACTCTTGGAAGGTCTTCCGCAGGAAGACCCTGCACGAATCCGTCCTTGTAATAATTTTATACCAGGCGCATGAACACGGCGGAAGATGCATGGAACGAGTGAACGTCACGCGACATATTTTTCGTTGTGTACGAGCGTATGAGACTCAGGGATTTCGCGAAATCGTCGTGGTCGACTTGTGCCTCCCCAGCACCAGAAATGGGGCGGAAAGAATCTCTGAGGATACCCCGACTAATACCACCCCCGGGTCCTGTGGTGCCCCGGTCCTCCACCATAGCATTAAGCGCTACCCGCCATTCCTCGTCTGATGGAAGATGGAATGGGGAATGGGAGTCATCTAGGGACTCGCAACACTGGACAGAGCCGCACTGAAAATAGACTTGATGATTGGTGAAGAACAGGCGTTGCGGGGAGAGCAATCCTTCCTGGAACGTCCACGCTCTAGACTCCCAGAGCGACCATGAGATCTCTTGAGAGAGGGTAGGCATTGCAAACATCATTTTACCTCAGATTTCCTACACGTGGCAGTCCACTCCGAGCGGAGACCAGAAGGGGAGATGATAGTGGCCCACCCACCACTGTGGATGGCGCGAATGAGTGATCTGTACCGCCTTCTCCACGGTTTGCCGGGGTTACGAGTCGCAGGAACGGTCGGGAGTATTTGCCCCAGTTTGTAACCGGGTTGGTCCACACCTCCCCACACATAACTGAGGGAAATGTAGTCGCAGTCGTCAGGTGGATACATGACGATCTGGCGGGTCTCCACATCAACGAGTTTAATCTGCTTGAGGCCTTCTGAAACGGAGGGACGACAAGTGATGGGATGGAGATCATCGCACCGACGAAGCCAGTCTTTGATCGTGCAGTAGTCGGGGGTCGTGGGGTCGCTTGTCTTACTCCCAAGGCGGGGCCACCATTCGGTTGACACTCTCCGATATCGATTAGTCCGATCGCTTCCCCTCCACAAGTCGCGTGGGCTCATAGCCACCATCCCATGAACCGGTCATCTCCGATGTGTGCATGCACTTTGCGTAGGGGCCATTCCCTTCCCCTACCCACTCCAATACAGATCCGGCTCGAGGGGGTGAATCGATCATCCTGTGACCACCACCAGTTTACCTCCGACGCTGACGGACTTCATTTCTTCGTCTGTCAGGTACTCAAGTCGAAGATGAGGCAACGCAAGGAACATGTAGAGAGTAACTGGGGGGACAGAATAGGACCGAGAGAGGGCTGTGTCTTCCTGAACGCGCTCTTGGGATTAGAAGATCTCCTCCACGAAGGGACGATGACTCGCGATGCTGCTTAGCGTGTCTATTTGGCTGCACTGTGGCCATAGTGTTTGTGCGGATCCCTCGATGGCAGGGAAAGGGTTGAAAGGAGGGGATGGGCTGGTGGGTTTGACGTCGGGCAGTGTTGAACCTGGACGCCCCCACTACCATATGTACCGAGGAAATTTCTCCACGAGGTGGCCGGTCTTTCTACAGAAACAGAGACTGCCGAGAAGAATCAGGGGGAGAGACTGAGAGGCTTGTCGTCGTTGGGAAATGCCTGAACGGTCTAGACGAATATAAGTTAGGTCCTGTGAGTAAGAAGGTACTACAAGATCTTTGATACGAGAGACTGACGTACCTCGGCGGATGTGAAGGAAATGCTGGAAAAGTGGAGTCTTGGGGACGGGCGTAGTGGACTTGTTTGTACTTAGGCTAGGCCGCATCTCTTAATGTCTCGGCCTCAATGCGAGTTCCCATCGGTGCCGCTGCTGGTATCGAACCGACAGTATACCGTCCCATGCAGACGTCCCTCGCGCTACGCCCACCTCAATCAGCTCTTCGTTTTTTCCACCTATCGTCCCAAAAGACACCGCCAGCTGCGTGTCCGACCAACGAGGCCTCCCCCCACCGTGATACAGCAGTGCGACCGGGTTCAGACGTGTACGCGTGTGTGCCTGTGGAAAAAGGGACAAGACTGTGAACGAACCGGGTCCGGGGTTCTGCGATACATCTAGGATCTGGGGTAGGGGTAAGACATGATATTAGTGGTGGGTAGTGGAGCTAGTACTGGATAACTTACACCGCAGTACCAGCACCATCCAATTGGAATCATCGACGCCCAATGCGATGCCGCCCCCGCCTGGTAACCAGACCCTAATCTGGCAGGCAGCGAGTCCGACGATTGGTGTTGTTTGGGGTCGAGGAGAGGTGGTTGAATGCAACCGATTTCTGATTTCGACCGGGACAGTGGGTGTAGCCTACGAGGATCGTAGGTTAGGCTAATTTTTTGATAGTCTCAGGCTTCTCGTATTGTGCTATCCATCCAGGCTTCAGCGTCACAGGGGTCACACCGGTGTGACCAATGTCTCAACGAGCGCCCCTCTCAGCCGCCAGTGGAGTCCAATCAATTGGCAGGCGCGCATTCCGCATTGCACTGCAAACCACTATAATCTCGTATAAATCATCCAAATGATGCTCCACCTCACCTCGGAGAAGCAGCCTTCCCAGTCAGGGATTCCCATCAAAGTAATGTCCCGAGTTGAATACTTTTCGTTATCTGACTTGTGCTAGAAGTGCGCTAGCATGTACACGGGGAGACACAGGCTGCGTCCCAGCTGCGTCACACAGCTCACTATTGCCGCAAAAGTCCCTCCAGAGATCATTGTTATGGTCCTTCACGAGATACCTCGACACTGTTTGCCACCATTGGATCAGTTCTCTTCTACCACTCTTGCCTCCTCTTTTTTCCAGGCACACCCCCTGGACACTGCTCTCCTTTCGGCTCCTCTTGTTTGCATGTCCTGGTGTGGTCCAGCTACAGAAGTTCTGTATGAGCAAATCAATCTGCAAACAATGAGGCAGTGTGAGATTCTGCTTCACACCCTCCAGTCAAATCCCTTGTTTGGTTCATGGGTCAAGGTCTTGAGCTTGCCATCACGACGTGGTCGAAGGCGGGCACTGGCAAACCTTCCTGTATTACAGCCTGCCATGTCATCCACTACCACTCAGTTATTGCAGCTGTTTGCTGATCTCTTCAAAACTTGTAACTTGGTCCAGGAAATCAATATCACAGCTGAGGCAAGCATCTCCTACAATTTGCAGGTGAATGTGATCTTAATCCAAGCTATGTCACTTTGTTGTAGAATGATGTTTTCTTGGATCTGCCCAAGTACAAATATTTACAATCTATTCGTGTCACCAATGCAAGTTCCATGCTTGGCAGCCCAAGACCAGCCCACTTTTTTGCTCTGCAAGAATTAACTCTCAATGGATTTTGCTTTGATGGCTCACAGACAAACTTGAGGGCAGACTCCATCTGGCCTGAGTTTTCACAGCTCAAGAAGCTTCGGTTAGAATACTGCTCCTTCAGGCATGAGGACCTAACCCAAATTCTACCACGGTCAAATGCAAGGTTGATGTGTCTTGAATTGTTTTCTGTTCGTTCCCCTTTCCGATCCAATAACTTTGAGCTTCCAGATTTTCTAGCTGGCTGTCTTGAAGAGCTCTGGATTGAGGATTGCTCACCATGTTCATTTGGATCTTCCTTGCAATTATATGGATCATTACGAACCCTCCATGTTGACTGGGGTGTTTTGGACAATGCAGCACCCTTCCTCCCTATTGGCCTGCGGACTTTGTCCATTGCTATACCCATCTACATAGCAAATAGTGCTCCACACTATCAAGGTTTGGAGGCATCTTTGCAGTCAATATCAATGGGACTTCCTTCACTTGAAACAGTTATAGTTTCAGGAGATTGTGAGTACCCATTGCTACAGGATGCACAAGGTCTGGAGAAGAGTTTAAAAGTTCAAGATGTCAGACTATATGTGAAGTTTTTTCACCATGGTGAGTGGATGCCATTGTGACCCCTGTCTTCCAAGTTCATGAAGTATTTGGTTTGACCTGAAATGCAGCATGTGGTATACCTCCTTGCAGGTTGGATTGGTGGACAGGAGACTTTGTATATCAGTTTCGTAACATGCTTTAATTTACTGTACTTTTGTCCTTATTGGCCACTTCTGGCCACTTATAACACTTGTCAAGTGCTGAGTTACTACAAGCACCAAATATGTACTTTTGAAAGTGAGAACTGTAAGAACATTGTGTCATGAGGCACCCAGTGGGATAGGTACATGGTTGACAAGTAATGTACAAAGTATACTGCCAGTGGTGTAGGTAGTGAGGTGAAGAACAGTACAGATCAATGACTCATGAGCTACAGTGTTGACTCAGACACACCAGGAGTGTCAGGAATTCAGGATGCAATTATGCTACCAAGGGTATTGGCCAGTGCAATGAATGGCCAGCAGTGACTTGCAGGAAATTGCACTGAGGCCACTAGCCACAATCCAGTTGAGTCAGCACTCAGACTTGGAGGGAGTTAATAACAAACCAGGCAACTGACCTGAACCACCACAACTGTTTGATGAAGCCACACAGCAACAAACAAGGTCCCCAAGCTTTGAGCTCAAGGGTGAGAGGAGTGAAATGGCAACTTGAAGCCTCCGAGTCAAAGACACTCCAGTGCTCGAGTTGAGACTCCCCCATAGATAATGGTAGTCCTTCTGGTTTGGAAGCTCGGAATTGGGTTAGTCGGTGCCGAGGTCTCGCGTCCGGGACAATGACACTGTGGATAGTCAGTCAAGTACATAGTTATTATATTCATCACTGATCACGGGATCTGCAAACAATTTACCACAAGCATGAAGTATTCCAGAAAGTACTAGGTATGTTACCAACTCCATCCGTCCAACGCCCATAACCCAAGCACAATAATCAATAGTAATATACAGCGATTGAAGATGCATCACAGCTCCCCATTGACCACATCCTGCAATATCGGTCGTCCCCTCAACACCCCATCCCTCACCGGGGGCGTCCTCGCCTTTTTCGGCGGCGTCCCCACCCCATCGCCGCAATCCCCAGCCCCGCGTTTCGCACTCTGCTTGCCCATTATCGCCATCTTGGGCGGCTCCAACGTCGGATGCATCCTCTCCGCGCCCTCCTCCAACGCAAGCAGCCACCGCCGCTGGTCCATCAACTCCAAAAACTCGCCCAACAACGTGGTCGCTCCGAGCGTCTTGCGCGAACCAATAATGACGAGCTTGGACCGTGCACGCGTAAACGATACGTTGATCCGTCGCCAATCCTTTAATAAATCGCCGACCTGACCCAAAAGAAGGAGGTGTCATTCACGAGACGAACGGCGGGACAGAACGTGACGAGTGCACCTGTCCATGATCGTTTGATCGGACCATCGAGATGATCACACAATCCTTGTCCCTCCCCTGACTCTTGTCCGCCGTCAAAATCTCGATCAGTTTCCTGTCTTGCAAGAGATACGAGAGTAGCTTGATCTGTTGACGGTATAGCGACATGATCCCGATCTGGCGTTCCTCGATGCCACTCCGCAAGAGTGCTTCGACGATCTGGAACACGAGTTTACCCTCCGTCTCGTTCTGGACCAAGTCGCCCACTCGCGAATCGAATCCCGGGACGCGATCCGTGTCTACAAAGACGGCTTTACAACTGGGGCAGCGTCAACTCGAGCGGGAAAGTGACATGTGGAAAGACGACGCTTACTTTTCGTCCAACAGTTGCGCCAGCCAGCACTTGCCGTCGTTGCACAGACACCCACCCGCACCACGAAGGGTGTCGATAAACGTCTTGTCTGGGAGTACCAGACTTCGTTTCGCGACGGCTTCCGAGCCACACCGAAGACGGTCCCCATATATGAGTTTGTTGGACAAGAGCATGATGTCTTCGTTCATGCGGTATTGATGCGTCAGGTCAACGACCGCATGTGGATGGGCTTCGGAAAGTCTTCGAAATAACGATACCTCTAGGCCACCCTTTCTCGCTGCGGGATTACGCACCTGAAAGTACGTCAGGTCCCGCTCGTCATGGTTGATATATCTGAGAATAAAATTTACCAGTGGTGGAAGCTGAAAGTGGTCTCCCACGAGCACAAACTTGTCGGCAAGGCGTAACGGACCAAGGCATGTCGGTAAAGTTATCTGCGACGCCTCGTCTACGATACAATAGTCGAACGTCCGCCGAGAAAACAGGGGGCTGTAGCGATCTCAGTACCAGCTCGATTCGTCGATCGACCTAGACTCACTGATCGATCGTCAAACACGTGGTGGCCACGACGGGTGGGGACATGAGCTGATTCTCGAGTTGCTCGATCGTCTTTGCCGTCCTTTTTGCCCCTTCTGTAAACTTGCGAACGTCTTGGTGAACCTAGGTGGCCCGTTCCGGTCTAAGCATTATCATCCTGACGTCTCACGTATGAACTGACCTTGTCCACATTCCCCAACCTCAGAATGCTGTAATCGTCATCCTTCAACTTGAGCAAGATCGTGTCCACCGCAGAATGCGTATATGACGTCAACAGCACCGTCTTCCCCATGGCTACAATCGTCCGAATGAGCGATGCAATGACAGTCGTTTTCCCTGTCCCGGGCATCCCCAGGATCAACGCATAATCGTTTGCGCTTAGCGCACGTGTCATCGCTGCCACCTGACCCGGGTTTTGCGTGCTTGTCGCAGCCACGTACTCGGGAACGCCACGCAACATATCCACCGTCGCTTGCTCGTCCTCAAACGTTGGTTTCCTGAGATCCACGACGAGCTCACGTCGTTTCGTATCCCCGTCGGCGTAGAACAATCGCGCGAGATTGTCGCGGATACGACCCATGCCCGAGTTTTCGTCCTTGTCGATCCGAAACACAGGCCGGATCCGCCCTCGGAACTTGCGCAGTACCTGCAGGCGCGCCGCAAGCTTTTCCACGTTCAGCTCGTGGTCTATACCCACGACGATTTGTTGCGGCGTGAGATCCACGATGAAACCTCGAGCGAGCGCGAGGAGCTCCGGATCGACCGACACGGTGATCGCATCGCCCATGCTCATGTGGCCGTTCAAGAGTGACTGGTTTGGGGAAGTGGGGTCGTTGCTGCGGACGAACCGATATGTGTACCGATGTATCTTCCCTGCGCTGGGCAAGTTCGAGGGAAAGAATGTCTTGTCGATGACCATGGAATCAAAACAGCGTCCCTTTACTTCGCGTTCTTGGGCCGTCATCGTCCAAAGTTCCTTTCGGAATCGAACACCGTCTTGCTCTTCGAAAGATATCAGCGCTTCCCATCGTTTGAAGAAATCCGCTTGGGCGGGGGTCAAGTGCGACGTCTTGGCGTCGTAGATCCCTGCAATTGGCGAAGACTCGTCGACCACGTTCTCCACAGCCTGAAAGTAACGTTAGCCGAGAATGACCACAACGAGCCGACGGTACTTGCCTTTCGATACAACATGCAGGCATCGAGTGAAAAGCACCTTTTGCACGTGCGTTCGTCATCGATCGTTGGTGGCAAGAAAGGCTCAGAAGCCTTGCCCTGATCTACACGGCGCATCATGTATGCCGCCATCTCGTTTCTTGCACCGAGGAGACCCCTGAGTTCGTTTCTGCCTCGAGGGACCCTCACGACCTCCTCGCTTTGGGTATAATAGAGCAGCCCACTTGGGACTTGGACGCCGTACCGTTCCTCCGCAAGAAGGGTA
>JBBPRK010000239.1:0-29586 GCA_038093075.1 Boletus patriciae | reverse complement strand
GGACTATGATGGACTGGACCAGAGATATTTGGTCAGATGAGACAAAAGTCAACAGGATTGGGTCAGATGGGAGGATGTACATATGGAAAAAGACAGGTAGGCCATTACAGAACAAGAAGGTCCAGGAAACAATAGAGTTTGAAGGAGGTTTCCCAATGGTTTGGGGATGCATGGGCTGAAATGGAGTGGGTATACTTGCAGAGGTGGAGAGGAGAATGGATTCTGAGTAGTATGTGTCCATTCTAGAGGACAATTTGCTGTCCAGCATGGAGAATTTTGGAATTCCTAAGGAGAGCATTATGTTTCAACAGGATAATGATCCTAAAGACTCCTCCAAAAGCGCTCCAAATTGGTTCAAATCTCAAGTGGACTTCCCTAGACCAGTCTTGAATGCAATCTGTCCAGCAAAGAGACCAGATTCGGAGAGAACAAGAATAGTGGCTCTAATAGGGGTAGAAATGGACTTTATGGTGTTATAAGGTCAATTGAAGTGGGACACAGGGGATTTATATTGCTTGGAATTATGTCACTTACATAATTACATAGCTTGGTAACATAGCAACCATCAATAGCTGTCATATGCCTATGTTACACATGATATAATGATTGTCCAATATAGGGTCAAATAAGTGTCCCAATGACATGTTATTTTGAAATGGCTGCCATTTCATCAGATCGTATCCAAATCTCTTGACCTTTGCATCCATAGCAAGCCAGGAGTATGTCCTTTATTTGGTATACCCATATGTTAGGGCCCGGGTTAGGGGGTGTTGGGGAATATCGCCTTTAGTGGAAAACATGCAAACATTGGGACACTTTTTTGAGCCACTGTACCACATCGCCTGAGATGCTGATCTATTGCTGGGGCAACCCAATGATGCCAGTGGTAAATGTCATGGCCGACTCACACATACCCACCTTAGACAGTGGGTGTATCAAGTTGTACGTACTTCAGCATTCAATTTTTGTATACCACAACTAATAACTTTATTAGATGTGCAACAAAACAACCATTGAGCACAAACCTTCACTAGTCCAGGTCAAGCCACCTAGTCATAAATCTGAGCTCCATGATCCAAATGCAGCAAGGGAGATCACCACCCCTGACTCTGAGTCTCAGGCCAGTGCCAGCATGAATTCCACCACTGGGGGGCCAACTATGCCACCCGCTGGCAGGATGATGATACCAGAGTTCTTTCCTATGGCTGGTGGGTATGGATGCCACCCATATTATTTACCACCAGGATCTATGTCATACCATGCTCCCCCATATCAGACTGGCATGCCAAACCAGAACTTGCTACATCCCATGCATGCTTACCCTCCAAGTGTGGATATTCCTGTGCATCCTGCAGGCTATCACAGTGCCTCACCTTTTTTAATCACCTCAGGTGGCAGTAACAACATCACACACTCTCACCCCCACGTCCCATTGCTTAGTGCTGACAAGCTGAGCATTCCTACCCTTGAAGCATGGCTCGGACATCTTGATAATTAGCCACACCGATGCCTTCCAGATGTCAAACATTTTCAGGATTTTCTCACTGAGTTAGAGAAGGAATTTGATCTCTTATCACAACTTCCTTTGTCACAAGTCTCATGTGAATACATGTTGGGGTTGCTTAGCATCAAGCAAGGAACCGCTGTTTCCCTTATCGACTATGCAAGGGAGGATATGGCAGCACTTATTATGTAGAACAGGAGATTTGGTTGTATCTGATGTCTAGAACATTCCCTTACTATATCCCCTTCTTTCCAATGCAATTTGTGCTGCTTTCTGTCCTTCATTTTATCAGCAAAGAACCAAAAAAAAGGAAAGCTGGTGATCAGCCTCATCTTGAAATTTCAAAATTCCAAAAGCTTGTTTGTTCCCAATCAGACAATCCAGGATACATGTATTGCATCAATCCAAGTCGGACAGTACCATTCCAGTCAGCTTTTACTAGCGGTTGAAGATAGAGCGAGACCAAGGATGGGGTGTGAATTGAGAAGTGATTTCCCATGATGACAACTTGCCTGAAAAGGACAGTAACTCCATGATGGCAGGCCCCTGTAATCTTAGGAGATGGGTCATGGCCTTGGGCCTGGGCAATGACATGTGGGACTGAAAGATTGGCATTACAGCTTTGTAAAAGGGGGATGGCAGTGGGATCCAATGGATTTTTACCCAGATGGGGTAGTAACATGGCGCTGGGAGTGACCTTGTGATCAGGACATGGCATGAATGAAAACAGCATTGATAGCATCCATAAACTGCCTGGTTTGAATTGCTGGTCAAATATTAGCACATAGCATGACTTAACTCACATGTCTATGAACTCACTTTAACCAGATGGAGTGAGGGATCAATCCAATCAATGGACCAATGCCCTGGTACAGTAGGACTCAGGTAGTAGGGTCCTTGGATAGGTCCATTTGGCTGATGAACCATGTGAGCAAGAGACTGAATAGAAAAACTTGAATGAAGTTAGTAAAGTTAACCTTACTGACCAGGTTATATGTACTAAAGCATAACCATAGTGGGGAATCCATGTACCATCAGCATCACAGGAGAAGGCACTCCCTGCATCGTTGTAATGCAAGCCTAAGTGGCTATCTGGCATTGGGGACCCCACAGGCACATTTGAATCAGGCTCTTGAAAAGTCGACATGATGTTAGAAAGATAAAGACAGAATTCTGGAGCTTGCCAAACACATACCTCACTCTATTTATGTGTCTGGCTCATTGGCGGCCCTTCCACCATTCTCAGGTTATTTGATTGGTTGTAATGAGTGCCATTGAGTGGGGACCTTGACCTTAATAAAACAAATTTGCATACATGTCTGTCAAACTCCAGTTAGCCTTGCCCTGTAACATGTGCTCGAGTCATACTAGTCACAGTAGTCAAGCAGAGCCCCTTGAAGTCAATGAAATAGGCCATAATGAGTGCAATTGAACCATTGAGCAGGGATTTTACTTTAATGAAAATCAAGGTTGTATCTGCCAATTTCTGGTCAGCTCTGCCTCAGAACTTGTGTTCTGGTATAACCAAAGCCAAATTTTGAGTGGGGGCACTCAATGTCTATAAAATCTGCTTACCATCTGTTGCCTGTTGCCAAGTCATCACAGCAGATATGTAGCATGTGCTCCATTGTGGTCATTGAGTCAATTTTCCAATGGCACCTGATGTCAGCCTGCACAAAAAGGCTGGAAACATGCCATGGGGGGGCCTTGAAAGGCTGTAGGGAACTCTGCTGTGGTGAGCAAGCATGAGGAGACACATCAGCACTTGTGATTACATAAGCAATATTACAGGTGTAGTGGCTAAAAACAGTCTATTCCAGGCTAGGATAATCTATAAGGGGGGGTCCTACCCCCTCTTCAGATTAAGGTTTATTTAAGGGTGGTTGGTTTCAAATCACTTTCATTTAACATCTGGAATTGTGGCACACACCCCAGCATAGCAGCACACCTTCCTAATTGGTTATCTTTTAATCTATTCTACAGTTTCTACTGCATTTTAGCCCATGGAAAGTCATCCACTGACACACCTTATCAGCAACCATTCTCATCCTTCCCCTAATATACATATTCCAACATCATGCTCCTATTGTGTATCATGGCAGACCCAATGCAAAATACTGCCCAGACTATGTATTACCAGAATTTGACAATGAAAGGCTCATATTTACAGTTAACAGAAAAACTAACGAGGAAGCTGTAGAAATCCTCAGAGCTCTTAGACTATGAACCATCCACCACACAAGAGACATTGAGACCTGGAAACATTAGTGTGAGGTAAACACCAAGGAAGAGCAACAACACTGTGAGCAGGCAGAGCAAGAAGCCAAATAGCAGTGCACACTCCAACTTGAAGAGGAGAAGAAGGCTGAAGAGAAAAAGAAGTTTAAGAGCAAGTTTGTTCTAATACCAAATAGACCTCTTCTGGCCACAGCGCTGCTCCTTCCATTGCAGTACGCACTCACTAAACTTCACAAAGGGGACTATGTCCCCCTTTATCTCTTCATGAATAGAGGCATTTGCAAAGTGGAAGAAAATGGCTTAGGTGATGAAGACCTTCTCACTCTCATTCAGACAGACAAAGGCCCCACCTTCCAAACCAATGCCTTGGTCAAGGCAAAGAAGTATAAAGTCAAAGATGAATTACTATCATGGGAAGAGTTTGGCAAAGTACAGAATGCTCAATACCATGAGGCAGTAGGACTGGCCAGCAGAGAGGCTAGACATGGTCAGACATTTTTGGCTAGCCATAAAGGGCCACGATTGGAGGCATGACTTGAGTGAGTATTGCAGGCAGGTGCTCCTGGTCTATCAGGGCAGGGTGTACAGGGACTGGCACAAAACTCTTGGAACACCTAATGACCTACACAGAACCAGTTCCATGCAAAGTCAGACATTATACCTGAGTGAGTGAACCTCCACCCCAATCTTACAAGTGGAATTCCTCAACACAAAATGGATAGATGACCATTAGTATAGTCTACCTACTCACAAAGGTTCATATCATTTCACCAAAGGATAGTGGAATTATGAATATATTTCTCCCTACCCAAGTTACTAGTACTATATATGTATGTACATACATATATTGGACCTGAGTTTCCATATTTGACACCTTTTCCACAGTCCAACTGCTTAGCTAATCTATGGTCAGATGACCCATAGTATCAACTACCTATATTGATTTTTATTTCCAATTTCTGATTATAGGTCATGGAGAAATTAAATATTTACTCCAACTCAACCTCTAATACCAACCTCTGCTACATAGTAGAATGAATCATTTCATATCCTTTTAACTACTAAGTACATAGCTAAGTGTCAGAGAGAGATTGACCAGGCACAGTACAGCCTTGCACAGCATGAGTCAGTATAAGTCATTTCGAGTCACATGACTTGAATTGGTCAGCAATCTCTTGGCATTAATAAGCAGTCCAGACTCTTGATTGGCTGGCACTGCTGCTGTAAATTATATATATAAGGAGAGTGTTTTAGGCCCCAAGCAAGTAAGGCTACATACCTAAGCAGGTAGAAGAAGGTGAACCAGGCAGAAGAAAGCCACATACCTCAGCCTCACCCCATATTTGGACCTCCCCTAACAGGTACCCAAGAGAGAACCTTAAGTAAGGTGATTTCCCATGCACTAGCTGTTGAATAAGTACTATATTGTTTAACATACTTACAGTATTACCATAGTGTAATATAGGGTTAATGCTAGTTATTACATAAGTGAACCTGTAGTACATAGATTCGAACTCAGCATCTAAGTTCTAATAATATCTCTTCCACTAACCACTATGTGCCATTATTTCAATGTTTACATCAATTGGTAAGACTAGTCATTCCTCTCCTCAGACTAGTCTATGCCTGGACTTCAAACAGGTTATGAGTCCTACTTAGCAAAGCAATGTATTGCACCTATTGGCTGCAATGTCTGCTAACTAGTCAGCCCAGTTCCACCACTGCATGGAAATGCTGCATGTGGATAAACCTAGAAGGATGGCACCATGTTCCACTGCTCAATGCACAGGGCACTGGTTGGGAAGACTATGTCATTTTGAAATGCTGATACCTTTGTGTTATAGAATTAATTATATTTTCCTCCTCCTTAACCACTTCCATCCCTACCTTTACTGGCACAAACTGGTCATAATGGTGGCCTTCCATGTCCACCTATATTCAGGTAAGTGGATGTACTTGGGTTGCCAACTTCTCCAAGCTGGCTCTTGGAACTTCGCCCTCTAAGGACAAACAGGACTTATATATTACTTGGACCAAGATGAACATCATGATTGTTGGTTCTATCAAACTCCACCTCTCTGAGTCCCTGAAGCAGAAGTATCAAGCATAGAGTATTGCTGCTGATCTTCTCAAGGCTCTGAAAGACAAGTATGCTGCTTTTGGGATTTCTAGTGCTTTTGTGCTATTCAAAGAGCTCCTCAACATGAAGATTGCCCAGTCCTCTTACCCTGTGCTATCTCTCAACAAGGTGGTCATATTATTCTCCTGTCTTGACTCTGCTGGGTACAAGTCCCCCAACAACATCCAGGTGATGCTCTTGCTCACCAAACTCCCTCCTTCCATGGATATGGTCATGCAGATGATTGCACAAGCCAAGAACATCTCTGGGAAGGCAAAACTCCCATCATGGAGGAAATTCAACAGGCTGCAATCCTATCATGGGATTAGCACCATATGAAGGAAAAACTGAAGGCTGCTCAGGCCAACAAGAGCGGTACTGTAAAGTACAAGGGGGATGACCCCAAATGTGAGCAACAGTAGGCACCTAACAGCAATGGCTCAAAAAAGAAGTGGAAGTGTGGTAAATGCGCTTGGAAGAAACAAAAGGAGAAGCAGTCAAATGCCTTTTCTTTCCAGTCCCACACCCACACTGCTTTGGTTGTCTATACCTCTGGTCCTGAGCCAGTCCAGGATCCTTGTACCCTCACCTACCATTCCACCAGTCTCTATCAAGGAGAAGCAGGTCTGCCCTTTCATTCTGGAATTCAAGAGGTGTTCACTTTGGCCCATTAACTGGAGATTTCTCTTTCCATTGAGACCATTTAGTCCCTGGACAGTGGGTGTTACGCGAGACGTTCCTTTGTGGACGTTGAGGACAAAAGCTGTATTGAGGAGGAACTTACACAGAGTTGCAATGTCTCAAGACAACTAATGCAAAGGGATCAAAGAGTCTTAGTAGGACTTGAAGGTGTTCAAGGGATGCAAGGGACTCAGGGACTAGGAAGCACAAAAGTTATGCTGGATTGCGTAGAACTTGTGTAAGGAGATAGAGTACAGACAAGTCACTATATAACTAGAGGGATGTGTCATCATAGAACTTGAGAGAAGGTCATGGAAGGATGAGTAAAAAGGAACTATGTGATTGATGTAAGAGAATCGACCAGTGGAGGTAAAGTCCATGACAACAAGATAACAAATATAGAATCAGCCAGTCCCTTCCAGTAGTAATCAGGAACGGTGTGGGATAAATCAGAAAACAAGCAAGCGAGAATGAAAAGAATGAACGACAAGAAGCAGAGAAACATAGTTATCTCAACATATCCCAAAGAGGACGTGAGTGCGGCGCGAGAAGACAAGCAGAAGTAAATTGTGAAAGAGGAGAAAAATCGTAACATTACCCCCTTTGTACCATTGAGCCCCAGGCTCAATCAATACTCCATTAGACAGGGCCAGGCTGAGTGGAAGAGATACCTGCATAGATATGAGTTGCCTGTTCAATGGAAAGTGTCTCAATAGGACAGTCATCCACCATGTGTCCATGTTGATTACAAATTGTGCACACTCAGACAGGGCAGAATCAAGCAGGATGTCCCCATTGACTGCAAAAGTTGCATTGGGTAGTTGTCCTAGAGCCAATTGATGACAATGGGGACAGACATAGAGTGGGCAATCTTCTCAATAATGACTGAGGTCATGACACTGAAAGCACTCAGTGAGGGCGGATGTGGGTCGATGACGGATCAGGACCTGAACAACTCAGGTAGGAGCAGAGAGGATTCGTGTTCCATTGGGGAGAGACTGGAGAAAGGACCTATTGAGGGCAAGGACTTCTTTGTTGATTCCTCCATACTCAGGCTCAGACTCCACAGTGGTGGGGGAAGAAGTGCCAGTAGAGGGGGAGGAGAGGAGAGGAGAGATAGGAGTGTGGATGGAGAGGACAAGGTTTCCAATGGAGGAGGTATGGGGACAGGCGGTGGGGATAGAGGCACAGGAAGCTCAGTCTGCTCAAGATAGTGGTTGCATTCCTCCATGGTCATAGAGAAGAACACTCATCGGAACATAGGGTATAAAATTTCAGAGGGAATCTTTTTGACAAAAGTGTGGAAACCATGTAAGTGAAGGATATTGAGGATGTGGCTGGGTAAGGTGTTGAGAGAGGTACAGAGTGGAATACGAAAGGGTGTGTGCAAGTCACTGGGCGCTGCGAGAGTGTGATACCATTGCATGGATGAGACAAGATGGAAGAGGCGTACGAGCTCTTGGCAAATCAAGTCTTCATCATAAAGAGGAAGGTCTTCTATGATGCAGAGGATGATGGGGTTTGCGAGAATGCCTGTATAGAGCTAATGGACAGTGTAGTTGGATAGTAAGGTAGGCACCACATGAGACAAGCACAAAGGAGAAGTAGAGAATGTGGAGGATAAAGAAGAAGAAGAACAAGATGATGAAAGAAACGACATATTGATTGTCAAAGAATAATCATTCAAGGAGCATTAACTAGGGGGGTACTTTACAAAGAGACACCACTTCCTAGGAGGAGAGAAAAAAAAGGGGAAATGAAAAATCAGGCGAGATGATGGAAATGTTTATATTCGGAAAGGACGAGAGGGGAATGTTGGAGATTGCTCTCAGGTTCCCACATATTTTCCAAGGAGGGGTATCCTATCCATGTGGTCAGGTACAGCCATCATCCAGAAGATCCCTTGTGAGAAACAATGTGATCCACTTCATATTCTTCTTTGTTATCTATGAGGTCAGGAGGGGGCTTCGAGAAGGCAGGACCATATGCTTCAGTTTGGCGATAAGAGGATAGAAGTGAGGTGTGGAAAACATTGTGTATCTTCCATGTGGGGGGGAGTCAGAGTTGGTAGATGAGAGGAGATAGTACCTGAGTGATTTCAAAAGGCCCATGGCATTTAGGCACTAGTTTTCTGGATGGATAGGACAGCTAGAGGTTGGTAGCTTCTAGCCATACCTTGTCGCCTACTTTCCAGGGGGAGAACTTTCAAGAGGATCGTTTGGACATGATCCGACATGCTGTTTCATGTGCGGAGATAGCTTCTTTGTGAGCAGATTCTAGGGAAGTGAGACAATTTCTAACACCAGAAGGAGGGTTTTTCCAAGTGGGGGATAGGTTCTTGGTTCATATCCAAGGAGAAGGGAGAAGGGAAAGTTTTGGTTGAGCTGTGTGGGATGGAGTTGTGGATAAATTTGGCTGAGGTGAGAAATTGGGACCATTTCCGGGGGTTATGGGCACAAGAGATCCAAACATCAGGAAAAACCTCATCCTGATAATTGTATAGAATATCATAACATTCTCATGAAAAAGTAACAAAATTCTGATATTATGCAATAATACAACATTTCTTGTAATTTCTTACAAACTCCTGGTCCTCCCAAAGCATTTCAAGAATATTCAAGAATATTGGCATATTAAATGCTAATTTCCAGATAATTTTCTGTACATTTCTGAACATATTTGATTCCATTTGCTTACTATCCCAATGATTCCAACACAAATGATAGGCTAGAAAATGTATATTCACATCTACCTACTACACTTACTGTAAACTACATAGATGTACCATATTTTGGATGCTGGTCTATGGCTGGGAGGGGGTTAGCTGGGAGTGAGGGTGATGGGGTACTTATGATGTAATGGGGGCCCAGTGCACTTTTGGGGCACATTTCAAGTGCTGGAAGGAGGTCAGCTGGGAATGGGGTGCCAGTGACAGGGCACTCATGGGGGTGACAGGGGGTGTTTGTGGGCTGCCAGTGCATCTATAGTGCATTTCAGGTGACTGGGAGGGGGTAAGCTGGGTATGGAGGTGACGGGGCACTCACCCACACTGGCAGCATTTTTTTGGGGGGGATTTCAGCGATGGGGGGTGGTGATGGGCTAATGTAGGTGGTGGCAGGTGGCTGGGAGGGGGTCAGCCAGGTCTGAGGCACACTGGTGTGCTCATGATACGTTTCAGGTGGCGGTGGGCAGCTGGGAGGGGATCAACCAGGTTTGGGGTGATGGAGCACTTACCTGCACTGAGGGAAGTGTTGAGGGATGGTGGTGGGGCTGCATGACATGCAGTGCGTTGGGTGCACGTGTTTTTTTGCACCCAGTGGCTAAAATGGAAAAGGGATTAAAAAAAACAAAGAAGAATGAAAGAAGCAGTGGCACATGTTGTGAGCAGCGTGCGCACATGATGCATTTCGCATTTTGGACAAGACAGGTGTGCTAAGTGGGTTGTGAGTGTGCTTGGTGCATGAGGATGAGAAGTGGGACTGAGCAGTGAGGACGGTAAACAGTGGTGAGAAAGAAAGTGACATGGCCACAATTGAGTTTGGAAGGCACGTGACTTGTTGTGCGTGAAATTCTTGCTAAGTCCAAGGGCTAGGTAAACTAACTAGAGTCTTACTACACTTCTAGTACTGTACACTCATTGCTACACTTTAGTATACTATTATTACACTTCTAGTACACTTTGTTGTCATGGGGCACGATCGGTGGGCGGGAGATGCTGAGTAAGTGTGCCCCATGGGGCATGACGGCTGTGTGGTGACCCCGGACAGGGTGCGCTTGTTGGCGACGACAGTGTTGGGCAATTTTTGGGCAGCAGACGAGGCAGCAGGTCGGCTAATTAACAAGACAGGTACCTAGATTAGATAATACCCTCGATAATCTACCTGCTCCAAGCCCAGTGCCATCATTGAGTAATCACCAAAATGGGAGCCATTGTGCCTCATGCATGAAAAACTGTCTGGTTTTTCATGGGGCACGATCGCCCGCCAAAAAAACCAGGCACTCTGCCAAAATCATTGTGCCCCATGGAAAACCAGATGGCGTTTTTTGTGCGTGGGGCACACTGTTTCATCGCCGATACGCGATCTGACAACATCACTTCATCTTTACTCATGAATCAATTCATCCACACTTGTCGGACACGTTTCTGCGGTCAAAAAAATTGCACCCGTGCGCGCTACATATTCTATGTATTTACATGTCTTACATACAAATTTTCCACAGCGAAAACACTGCAGGAATGATTGTTTCCCTCCTTGTGAGGGTTGGCCCTGGTTGTGGCAGCATTGGGGTTGTGCTTGCCAGTGTTTGCTGACGCTGACTAATATTACTGTTTCCGTACCTCGTGCGTGCCCCAGAGTGATCTAAAGGTTGCTTTTTTGTACACTTTGTGCTACACTTCTTGTGTACACTCTTACTATCCTTTTAGTACACTTTTTTTGTACACATGTCGCTACACTATTTGGTATACTATCACTACACTTCTAGTACGCTTTTTTGTACACTTTGTGCTACACTTGTTTTGTACACTCTTACTACTCTTTTAGTACGCTTTTTTTGTACACTTGTTGCTCCACTATTTGGTATACTATTACTACACTTCTAGCACACTTTTTTGTACCCTTTATGTTACAATTGTTTTGTACACTCTTACTATCCTTTTAGTATGCTTTTGGTACACTTGTTGGTACACTATTTGGTATACCATTACTACACTTTGTGCTACACAACTCTTGTACACTCTTACTACACTTTAGTACGCTTTTTTGTACACTGTGTGCTATGTATACATCTTACTACACTTTTAGTACACTTTTTGCTGCATATTTTGTACACTGGTGCTACACTTTGTCTTACACTTTTTGTACACATTTTTTTGCTACATACTGTACACTCTTACTACTCTTTGAATACTCTTTGAATTACAATACATTATCAAAAATATCAAAAAATGTTTATATAATTACAGGTCTTCAAAATTTGCTACACTTTCTGTACACTCTTATTACGCTTTGAATGCTCTTTGAATTGCAACATATTATTAGAAATATCAAAAATGGCTGGAATTTTACATATATTCTGAATATATCACACATTTGTGATAATTATCAGGTTTTTCCTGATGAAGATAGGTCTCAATTTCTTAATTGATTCGTTCGATTTGTCCATCAGTTTGAGGTTGATAAGCAGTGGAAAGGCGGATGTCATATGTATTTGAGAATTTGAGCTAGTTCACAAGCAAAGGCGGAGGCAAATTGTGGGCCTCTATCAGAGATCATGGAGTCATGGAGTCCAAAATGTTTGAACACAAATTCAAAAAAGAGTTGAGCAACTCCATTGGTGTCAATGGTTTTTGAACAGGGGGCTAGAATTATCCCCTTTGTAAGGCCATGGTCAACCACAACCATTAAAGAATCAAAGCCACTGGATGGAGGAAGATCAGTGATGAGGTCCACTAATAGCTGCTTGAAGGGGAGGGAGGTGGAGGGGGGGATTGGGACAAGGGGCAGTGCAGTTGGGTGGGTGATAACTTTGTTTTGCTGGCATACCACACAGCCCATGACAAATTTCAAGACAAAAATAGACAGGCCCAGCCACCAGAAGTTGTGTTTGATGACAGCTTTGGTGCAGAAACAGCTGAGGTGACCAGAGAGTGGGGAGTCATGGATGGAGTGGAGTAGGGATGAACATGCGGTGGGGGGAACATACATGCAGCCTTTGAAATAAAGGTGTCTGTTGTTGAAGGTCTAATCTTTGAGGGCAGAACGGGGGAAGAGGGGGGACCTGTCCACAAGGTTGGAAAGCACATGTAGCACCAGAGGGTCAGAGGAAGAAGAAGAATTGATATGACAAGCAAGAGCGAGGTCCAGGGTGTTGATAACGGAACAATAGAGGCATTAATGTTATTGGAGGAAGTATCAATAGAATCACAACAAGACAAAGTGTCAGCAGGGGCCATCTTGGTACCAGGGAGGACCTTCCATACAATATCAAAGTCCTGGAGGAAGAGGGACCAGCGAGCTTGGCATTGAGACAATTTGCAGGGGTCCTTGATGTAGGAGAGGTTTTTGTGGTCGGTGATGATGGTGACAGGATATGAGGTTCCCTGGACATATTTTTTCCATTCTTTGAGTGTGAGGATGACAGCAAGGAGTTCATGATCACAGATGTCATAATTTAGTTCAGCAGGAATGAATGTCTTAGAGAAATAAGTGCAGGGGTGTGAATCGCCATTGGTGTCATCTTGAAGGAGGACAGCTCCAGCAGCAAAGAGGGAGGCGTCAGTCATGATGGAAAAGGGACAGGTAACATCAGGGATGCCAAGGACAGGCCCAGAGGAGAAGGCTTTGCGAAGGGTGTTGAAAGCTTTTTGTTGTAGTGGGGTCCAGGTCCATGGTTGGTCTTTTTGAGTGAGAAGGTTGAGGGGGGTGACGATATGGGAGAAGTTAGGGATGAATTTGCGATAGAAATTAGTGAATCCTAGGAAGGACTGAATGCCTTTGACTGAGGCAGGGGGTTTCCAGTCACGAATGGTGGTCAATTTGATGGGATCCATTGTGACTTGTCCTTGACCAATGATCATGCCAAGGAATTCCATCTTAGGGGCATCGAAGAGGCATTTGGAAAGTTTTAGGGAGAGACCATGTTTGTGTAGACGAAGGAGCACACGTCGGGTGCAGTCATGGTGGAAGAGTCAAGTCCCCTTGAGTGTGGATGCCAAGATCATCCATATAGATTTTAAGCCATCGCTCGGCAATCATATCAGCGAAGATGTGGTTCATAAATGCCTGGAATGTGGGTGGGGCATTGCAGAAGCCGAAGAACATTACTGTGGATTCAAAGAGCCCAAAGGGAGTGATGAAGGCAGTCTTCCACTGATCCGTTTCATGGATTCAAATGTTGTTGTACCCCCAACGGATGTCAAACTTGGTAAAAAGGATGGAATCTTCATATCATCAATGAGTTCAGGGATAAGTGGTAGGGGGTAAGCACTCCGAATGGTGTGAGAATTCAGGTATTGGTAATCCTGACAGGGGCAAAGAGAGCCATCCTTTTTGAGGATGAAGAAAAATGGTGCCACTTGGGGGGATTTGGACGGGATAATGTGTCCTGTCTTGAGATGTTCATCAATGAGGCTCGACAAGCTTCATTTTCTTTGGAATTTAAGGGGTAGACTTTGGCGATTTTAGATACGAATGATGGTTTAAGGTTGATGGTGTGGTCACAGGGGCGGTGTGGAGGTAGGACTTCATATGTTTTCTTGGAAAATACATCTGTGAAGTCTTTGCACCATTTGGGCAACAAGACTTCAGTGGTTTGGGCATCTTGGGCGAGTTGTGTGGACAAGGTGATCTTTTGAATTGACTCATCCAGTAGATCTTCTTGAGGGAGGTACTCACAAGGAGACATGTTAACCTCAGAAGAGTACCATTGGGTGTATAGGGACGTGAGTTCTTGATCAACATCAAGACCTAGCCAGTGAAGTAAGTATCGCTGGGGCAAGACTTGTTCGTCATACTCAGTGGGCAAAGAGGTGGGAAAGGAAAGGGAATGAGACTTCCAATCAATGCAAGGGTTCCAGGTTTTAAGCCAGGGCATTCCCAGGATGATCTGACGGCATCCCAATCCTACCACCATGAGTTCTATGTTTTATGGTTCTTTGGAGAGAAGCATGCGGATAGATGCCTTTCCACATGATAGTACCTTTTTTATTGAGGGGGCCATTGATGTTAAACACTTGTATGGGCTGAGACATTTTCTTCAGGGGGAAATTCGCAAGGGATAGGAGACCCAGGTCTGTAAAATTTCCAGTGGCTCTGGAGTCGATCAGGGCAGTGGTTTCAATGATTTGTTTTCCAAGGAATAACCTGACAGGGAAGCAAATCAGAGGCTACTAGTACATGGGACAGAGACTGGGAAGGTAACATCAAGGTAACTTCCCACTTTAAAAATCCTGGTCAAGGGTGGGGACAACAGTGATGTCTTCCTTAGGTTCTTCGAAACACATCTAGAGGACTTGGAGGATTTTGGCCTCATCTTTCCCTTGAGTTTTCAAGGAGTTTACAAAGGCGTCGATGGGGGATGGGGCTTTGGTTTCGACAGGCGGAGAAGTCGAGGAGGAGGGGTTGGTTTCAGTTGAACAGATGGTCTGGGGATGAGGGTTCTTGTCTCTTTTACACTGGGAGGCGTTGTGTCTGGGAAGTCTGCAGCAGAAACATCTTCCTTCACAAATGCATTTGGCTTTTTCAGTGAGGGTGAGTTTGGAAAGGGTGATGGCATCAACATCCATGGCATCTGGGTCAGAGGTGGTTTGAGGGGTGGACAAGTGTGAGAAGAAAGGGAGTCTTCCTCCTTTCAGGGCAAGGATGCACATCTTTTGCGCATGGAAAGTCTTTGCCTGTTCAATCCAGGTGGCAACAGTGGTCAGAATGGTGGCCATGGAGAGGATCATGGTGGTGAGCTGTTGGTCTAACCCAAGCGAAAATTGATCAATGAGGGTGACTTCGTTGGTAATCCCTGCTCTAGCAGAGAGATTATGGAAGTCGGTGATATACTTTTGGAATCCATCATCAGTGATCCTGTCTGGGTGTTTGAAGGATCTCTGGGCGAGTTTAGTGAGTTTGAAGCAAGCAGTGGCCTTAGTGTCAAAGGAGAAGAAGGTGGAGTTAACATTTTCGATAAACATGTCAAAGGTCTTTTCACTAGAGGCAACACCAGTATTGGCCATCTTATTGTACCACATTTGGGAGAAGGGGACACCTTGTCCCTTGCTCATCTTGTTGAGCGCAGTCATGATTTTCCATTCATCAGTGTTATGGATAGATGCGTTGATGTGGAAGTACATGTTGATGGCTTTCATCCATCATATGGCATTGGCAGGTTCTCCTGAGAAGTCAGCATGGAGTGCCGCTTTGAGTTCAGGGGTGGTGGTAGACATGGGGGTAGTTGATGGTGTCAAGGGGGTAGCAGTGGTCTTTGGGGGTGCTGGGGGAAAAGCTTGTTGTTGATGTGGCCTGTGGTTACTTGAGGATGCTGGGGTTGTGGGGTTCCAAGGGGATACTGAGGTCATTGCAGAGGCCAAAGGGTGAGGAGGCGGCGAGGGTGATCTTTCCTTGTCACTAGAGTTATCAAAAAGCCCGAAGGCTCTGGAGCTTCAAGGGGACGATATGTTGGGGGGTGAGTCCTACTCCTGAATAGGAGGGATAAGAGGACACGCAAGTTCTTTTGTTGTGCAAGATGTTTCCTTGTGGACGTTGAGGACAAAAGCTGTATTGAGGAGGTACTCACACAGAGTCACAACATCTCAAGACAACTAATGCAAAGGGATCAGAGGGTCTTAGTAGGACTTGAAGGTGTTCAAGGGATGCGAGGGACTCAAGGACTAGGAAGCACAAAAGTTATGCTGGATTGTGTAGAACTTGTGTAAGGAGATAGAGTACAGACAAGTCACTATATGATTGATGTAAGAGAATCGACCAGTGGAGGTAAAGTCCATGACAATGAGATAACAAATATAGAATTAGACAGTCCCTTCCGGTAGTAATCAGGAACAGCATGGGACAAATCAGAAACAATCAAACAAGAATGAAAAGGATGAACAACAAGAAGCAGAGAAACATAGTTATATCGACATATTCCAAAGAGGACATGAGTGCGACATGAGAAGACAAGCAGAAGTAAATTGTGAAAGAGGAGAAAAATCGTAACAGTGGGCTTACTACACATGGGCCATTCTTTTCATCCTCCACCATTGCCTCCTCCTTCACTGTCTTACTTGACAGCCTGCTGTCACTTGCCACAAGGCTTGAGCCAATTTACAAGTTGGAACCTGACTATCCTCCTCCCATTAAATGTTCTCACAAGAATGCCATCATGGCACCTCCTACCAATCACTGGGATGAGGAGGGCTACATTGACATCTATGGCTTAGATGCCAGGGATGAGGATGATGGGTTCCTACGGACGTGCTCATTAGTATCCTTTTCCTCTCACACAACACATGACTCACTAATGACAGCTCTTGTGCCAACAGCTAGTAGTTGTAGAAACTATAGTGTAGTCACTAAAGGAAAACTACAGTACTCAACAACCAAAATAAGGTTGTGCTTATGTAAGCTACTAAATATAAAACCCATACAAGATGAGTAGTTACATCAATATTTGTGGTAGTGTATATTCTTGCAATGAAAATCATTGCACCTGTTGAAATGTATACATAGACATGAGGATTTTAAAAATCATTGGATACTTGACTCCAGTACTTCAATACACTTTACACCTTTTAGAGATGCCTTTATAACTTACCATAAGTTTAGTAAAGAAGAGTGCCTACCGGTGCAAACCATGGCAGCTACCATTTTTGTAGAAGGAAAAGGAACCATCCATTTGCAATAAGTTAATAGCTGTAAGTGCTCTCATAACATTGAGCTGCATGATGTTGGACATATATGCAACTCCAGTGTCAATTTCATTTCCTTAGGGCACCTACTATATACAAGCAGAAGCAAAAGTAACTGGAAAGCAAAATACCATTACTATAACATATGGCGATGGTGACATACTAGTACCTTTTACCACCATTTGACTAGACTGGAATATGTACACTTTAAAGGCTTCTCCAATTCACTCCCATGCCCTTGGAACCATTGGTTATGAAATATTCCATCACCAACTCAGTCACCCTTTAAAAGAGGTTGTCCAATATGCAAAGCGGCATACTTTAGGACTTCTGGACTTTACCATCCTGGATACAATCTCTACTATTTGTCCTGGTTGCACTAAAGGCAAACAGCCTCAACACTCCTTTTCTCCTACCATTGTGCATGCTAAACATGCCTTGAGCTTATTCATACAGACATCAAGTCCTTTCCAATCAAATCCTACCACAAGTACAAGTACTTGATCATCTTCCTTGTTGATTTCACCTTCATGGCTTGGACCATTCCTTTGTGCACAAAAGGCACTACATTGGTAGCCACTCACCAATTTCCTCAAATGGTGAAGATGCAATTTCAAGCATCTGTACAAGGATGGATGTCAAATTTTGGCAGAGAGTACAAATCTGCTGCATATAATGATTTGCTCAAAGGGGAGGGCATTAGGATTTACAACAGTGCCTTCCATGTTCCTCAACAAAACAGATGCACAGAACAATTTATGTGCACTCTGATGGACAAAGCTGAGGCTATGTGCCATTTGGCATGCTTGCCTAACAGCTGGTGGGAATTTGCTACCACCCATGTCACCCATATTTATAATCATACACCACTCTCTCAACTTCAATGGCGAACACCATATGAAGAGCAGCCTTGAGTAGATCACTTGCATGTCTTTGGTTGCACTGTATATGTCTTTCTCCCTTCTGATGTTCATGCTAATAAACTTGCCCCTAAGTCAGAAGTTATGGTATATCTTGGTGTGGCACCAGGGAATGAGGCTAACTACCTCTTCATGTGTTCCCCAACAATATTGTTTTACTGCTATGCAAGCTTCCTTTGAAGACATACAATTTCTAAAATGTGACAGACCTATCAAATGGTCCACACAAGTTCCTACAGACATTCCTGCAGATCCATCCATTCTTGAGGCTCCCATACCTTACTCTAAGGACTCTTCTCTATTGAATATGTACTGTACTGATCATATTACTGATCACTCTACTTATTACTGTAGCATAATATATGTTTAACACTTACATAAGCGAACCAGTAGTATATATAATTTGAACTCCACATCTAAATTCTAATAACATTTTTACCACAACCTCTACATGCTCTGTTCTAAGTGTTTAAACCAACCAGTATATACTAGTCAATCCTCTCCTCAGACTAGTCTATGCCTGGACTTCAACAGGTTATGAGTCCTAATTAGCAAAGTGACATATTGCACCTAATGGCTGCAGCATCTGCTCACTAGTCAGACCAATTCTGTCACTGCCTGGAAATACTGCATGTGAATAAACCTAGAATAGTGGCACTGTGTTCTGCTGCACTATGCATAGGGCACTACTGTACATTGGTTTGAAATCCTGACATGTTCATGTTACAGAATCTTACAATGTCTCCCTCTGCAACCACTACCATCCCCATCTTCACCAGCACCAACTGGTCACAATGGCGGCCCACCATGGCTGCCTATATCAAGGCTAGCAGATGTAACTGGGAAATGGGCTTTCCAGTGCCCCCACTAGATCCAAAGGCGGACAAGGAAGAATGAGACTTCTACATTACTTGGGCCAAAGTAAACAGTACTTACTGTCCTTGGCTCCATCAAACTCCACCTCTTGGAGTCCCTGAAGTTGAAGTATCAATCCCATGATACAGTCTTGGATCTAATCACTGCTTTAAAAGCAGAGTATACCACTCTGGGGATCTCTGGCACATTTGTGCTATTCAAAGAACTCCTCAACACATACATTGCCCAGTCCTCGCACTCTGCACCATCTTTAAATAAGGTGGTTACATTGTTCACTTGTCTCTCCTCTACTGGCTATGTGTTCCCTGACAACATCCAGGCAATGCTCTTGCTTGCCAAGGATGCCTCTGGAAAGGCAAAAACTTCCACTGTGGATGAGATACAACAGGCTGTGATGCTCTTGTGGGATCAGCACCACATGAAGGATACTCCCAAGGCCACTCAGGCCAACAAGATCAGTACTGTCAAGCACAAGGGGGATGACCCTGAATTTGAGCAGCATCAATAGGTGCCTAATGGTGATGGCTTGAAGAAGAAGTGGAAGCACAGCAAACACACTGGCAAAAAGCAGAAGGAGAAGCAAGCTGCTTCTTCTCAGCCTCATGTCCACATCACTTGTGTCATCCACACCTCTGGTCCTGAGCTGCCTGTAGATCCCTGTGCCCTTGCCCATCAACCCACTGTAGGAAACATATATTCCCTACTGTCGCAGATACCCTCTTCATGCCTGATGACATGTCCATTCATCCTGGTTCAGAACCATGCTTCCGGGCTTGGAACCCTGCTTCTAGTCATCCAAGAACAGTTCCCTCAGCTTGGAATGGTCTTTCTATTGTGATTCACTTGATTTAGTTATCCTCACACTTTGTTGAGTTGGCCTACTGTTTTTGTTGTTCAGCTTGAAGACACAGTACTTCTGGGTGCTTCCGGACCCAGATCCGTCACTCTAGCCCCTCTAGCACACCCCTTCCGTCCGGGACCATTTTCCCCATCATGACACACTGGCTTCAGTCATTATCTCGCTTTACCCTTTCTAGAGCGATGTTCAAGTCATTTGGTCGAAACAGGAAGTGCCATCAGTGCTTCTGTGCTCGGAACCACCACCCTAGCACACCCCTTTCATCTGGAACCCCTATCCTCACTGGTACATGCTGTTTCCAGCCGTTACCTCACTCCATCAGCTCCAGAGTGATGTTCCTGTCATATGGTTGAAGAGAAGGTGCCATAAATGCTTCTGGATTCTTCCAGGCTCCGAACCACCACTCTAGCCCCTTTAGCACATACCTCACTAGTGCATGTGTTCCACCTGGAACCCCTATTCCCACTCAAAAATCCTTGTTCTAGTCATCAGCTTGATGTCCTTGTTCCAAATTATCATTCCTGCTGTCATGGCACTTCCGTCCTAGGATATTAATCCCAGCATTCACAGCACAGTCCTTCCGGCTCAGGAACAGCCTTCACAGCTCAGAACCTTGGTTCTGGTCATCAGCATGTCGTTCCGGTTCAGGTCCACTTGTGGGTCATCTCTGCATTCCATTCCATGTCCATGTCCATCCAGCTTGCTGGTAAGTCACTTTAATCCTTCCTTGTTACTTCCTGGCATTGTGCATGTACCCATCACCTTACCTTACATACCTTGGTATTCCACTTCCATTCATGATTACATGTCCCTGTTTCACATTATTTAGTTTCAGGTGTGCCCAGACTATAAAAGGTTGTAATGTGACCTTTGAATGGATCTTCCTGTCTTCCAGTTTCCCTCAGTCTCTCAGTGTGATTTCTACATCCCTCAGTGCCTTCCCCTACATCCCACCAGTATACAGCCACATCGACAGTATAGTTAGAGTGTCATATCCTGAACTCTACCTGAATCCCTGAGGTATTCCCAAGTCATTCCCAAGTCATTTCCATATGATCCCTGAGTCATCCCCAAGTACTCCAGAGTACTCTGAAGTATTCCTGAGTTTCCCGAGTTAAACCCGAGCTGGTCCACTTACCTCTTATACCCGAGTACTATGTATTCACCCAAGTCTGGCTCCAGGTCTCCTCTGGGATTTCGGAATTCCGGCCCTGTATTATTCCCTTTATACCCTGTACAGTCAGAAGTAACATATGTATGTCCGAGTTTCCAAGCTTCCGAGTACATATCCCCTTTTGTCTCCTCTGCATTCTTGTACCTTTATTAACCCCTTTCGGATCTTCGGATCTTAGGTTCCTCTGAGGCAGTGTTACCACCACTTGGCACTTTTGTAGCTCCGGAACACTGCCCCAAAATCTTGTTCCTCTTGTGTTTCTGCAGTTTTCCCTTTAGTATAAATACCCTTCATTTACCCTCCTGTACTTTAGTTTGAATATCGACTTAGACCCACTCATGTCAACTTAGACTGACTCCTGTCAACCTTGATACCCTCCCGACATTCTCCTGCCTGTTTGGGACAAATTCCTCTTGTTCCTGATGCCTCGAGTTTGTTCCCTCCTTGTCGTTCACTGTCTTGATCACTGTCTTAGCTATCACCTTGCTCCAATGCTCCGACCCAACCTCTTCCGACCTCTGGGACCCAAACTGCAACAAGGGCACAGTACATAAGCTGAGGCCAAGTCCCATGTCCAAGTGAACTCTGAGTTTCCGGAGTTTTGGTCAGGAGTCCAACCCATGTCTTGACATATTGTCAAGTTAGTCCAGTATAGTTCGGAACTGTCCAGAACCTGTTTAGAACACCCTACACTAGTCCAGCAGTCCTGGATGTGTTTGGAACCTTAGTATCTGTCTCCCAAGGGATTCAGTAAGCCTTAGTCTTATTCCTCTATCCTTGTCTTCTCTTTTCAGAATTCCTAAGGGACGAACATATCATACCCCTTTCCTTCTTGGTGTTGCTACTGACCATATTTACTTCCTGATTGACTCAGGAGAGGTTCAGAGCACCTACAGATAGACCCACACCGTCTATTGACCTTTACACCACATCAATGTACCAAGGAGAACAAGGTCCTCCCTTTCATACAGGGATCAAGAATGCCATTGCTCTAGCCCATTGGCTAGATATATCCATTGATATGACCGGTACTCACTATAGAGCACACGTCTAGGCAAGAGGACAGTAGAGGGAATCTAGTAGCTCCTAGTAGGATGGAAAATCTCCAAGAGGACAAGACTGAGGTCCTCCTGATGCTCTATTAAAGTCTTATATACTATACAGGGGTTTGTATATATGTATGGTACTCAAGTCAAGTGCAAGTTGAACAGGCAGCTAGGGTGCTGCTTGACATAGCCTTGGAATGGAAGGGAAGCTATACATGAGGCAAACATGTGTGATTGGGGAGGCCAAACATGAGGCAAGGCTGTGTGACATGTGTTACCCATGAGGCAGAAGTGTAGACCAGGTATCTGGACTTGAGCATTTGATATCCTCAAGTGATAGGGGCTAAATGTGCAAGTCACTTCTAGAAATTCAGGAAAAATAGGGAAAAATATAGTGTCTGTAACACCCATCTTCATGAAAAATGTCCATGGGCTTGATACTGGGCTCCAGATTCAAGGGCCCTCATTTTTGTCCACCACCATTTGTTCTTGCTTGCCACCACCCTCATCCTCCTCCAATACCTTCACCTTGTCCTCTGCTATTATGCTAGACAGCCTGCTGCCATCACTCTGTTAGGGCCTAATGCCCCAAAGTAGTATAGAGTAGTATATTGGCACATGTGAATATTATATCACATGTGCCTGTAATATAGTACAAAAAGGAGGGCAATCCTAACAATTGCCCTCATCTTACTCTATCTTGTACTTTATGAATCATTGGAAAATCCAATAAATGGTTCACTTTGCCTGAGTGATCTCAAGTACTCGACTGGGTAAATCAACTCTTTGCAATTTTTTAAAGTGCATAAAACTTCAATTTATGACAATGAGCAACATAGTAATGTGTAGCCAAATACAAACAACAGTGGGAATACTGCCAGGAGGTAAGAAAGAACCACCTCCAAAAGATAATGGATGACAGTCCCCAAAAGACCCCCCTAATGAGAAACAACCATTGAAAAGGTCACACAAAAGAGCAAGAGCTTGACATGCTGAATTATCTAGTCAAAAACCTTGATCTGAGGCTAACCCCTCAATGCCTGGAGAACTAACATTCTCCCAGATGCTGAGTAATGTCGATATGAGTTCAGACAGAATGTCCAAGATCTTAATAGACTTGTTGAGTCCATTAACTCCCCAACAGATGGAGCATGAGAGTTCAAGGGTCCAACCTCCCTCTTGAGGATGGAAAGTCCCCTCACACAGGTATACACAGAAGATATTATGTCTTCGAGAGACTGGCCTGAGGGCATAAATGTCCTGGAGGAAAGAGTTATCCTCCTTGATCCACAGATGGCACTGGCTACCATAGCTGAATTGCTGAATGAAATTTGTCACCAATGGTTACATTATGGGCCCAAAGGGCCTAACAGTCAATCTAGAAACACCAAACAGCAACAAGCTACAGCCATCAATCAAATGCTAGAAGTACTCAATGCTGACAATGTTAGAAGCTACCCCAGCAGGGCTAGCAGCCTAGGTGAAGCACCAACAATTAAGGTTAGGGGACAACCATCCCAAGGGGTACCAATTATCCCCAAAAGAAAAGATAAAATCTTTGACATTGGATGACAAGTATCTGCTGATGCAGAAGCAAGGAGGAGCAGACTCACTCTGAGAATGCTGAATTGCCTGACATATGTATTTGTCTGGATGAAATCCAGATATTATCTGTCATCTCTATGATAAATGTCAAGAAATGGCAGTCCTCCATCAAATGGCCCAGGATTGCACCACTGCTGAGTATAACATAGCAGAGGATCCTGATGATTCTGGAAGTGAAAAGGGCCCTGACGAGCCTAGTTCCCATGGAGGAAATAGTTCCCCCAGAGGCAGATGCCCAGGGGAAGGTCCCCCTAGGGGTAGATGTTCAGGGGGAGGAGACCCTCCCAGGAGGGGTCCTCCAGATGATCTGGATGACAGTGATTCAGGTGAAGATGTCAAAGATGACAAGCATGAGGATGATATCAGAGGAAACCCCCTTGAACATCCTGAAGCACATGGGCTCAGAGCCCGATGCAACTACTTGAGGGGATATACTCAAGGAAACACATGCTACCGGGACCATATGCAGGAACAGTATGTGAGATGGATTGACAAACAAGTGGGGCAACCAACAGCTCCATTAGGACTGGAGATAAAGGCAATGAATCTACCAAAGCCTAACAAATATGGAGGACAAGACAACCTCAAGAAGTTTGATGACTGGTCAGTCAATTATTGAAGTACTATCATACATTCAAGATAATTGGACCAGACCAAGATGAGGACTGAGTCCTTTACACTGGACTATTCCTGAATGGAATAGCTGCTGAATGGTATGGCCAGGAGATTGAATCTCTGGACTGTAGGGTCTATTTTTGATCCTTCAAAGACCTGATATATGGACTATTCAAGCACTTTATCCATGAGGCATTGGGACAGAATGCCGCCAATCAATGCCATCAGACGAGATATGACTTGGAGAAGGGAGCCCTCACATTCTATAATGAATTACACTGTTGAGCATACTGAATGGTACAACATCCGGATGATTATTTGTTCAAGAGGAAATATATTTGTGGGCTTTCCCACTTGCTGGTAAAGAGTATTCTCAAAGTGCATAGGATATCTGCCAAGCATTCGACTATTGAGGAAATCCTTGAAGAAGTGCAGCAAATGGAGACTGCACAAAGGCTATTAGCCTCATAGCAAGGCATAGCAATAATCCTGGAGGAAAGTCCTCCAAGACAAAGTCCTAATCATATGATAAAAAGGGTTGAGAGGGACCCACAAGGAACCAAGGGGATAAACCCCAATATTTCAAGAAGGGAAATACCCTTTACCATTGCTGACCAAGGCCACAAGGGTCTGAACAAAGGAGCAACCAGAGACACAAGTCAAGGGGCACATATGAACCCCAGAAAAAGGAACTACAAGGCCAGTGTAGAGCTCTGCACGGCTTTAGGTTGGGAACCTGAGTTTCTGGACCTTTCTAGCTATGTTTTCTGCACTCGACCAGTAGGGCCTGGTCCATATTACCAGTTTCTGGAGTCCCAGGAACCTGATTCCCATGGTAGACCGGCTGGTCTAACTTTATTCCACTTTTAGTAACATTTCTTTTGACCATCTTGTGTTTATTGACATTCAGATACTATTATTTAGTGTTCCAAACCTTATTTACAGTAACTACACAGTCCTGGGCAATTCCTAGACTATAAAGAGTTTGTACTTTGCATTTTAAATGCATCTTTCCGCACCCATCCACAAGCCTCAGGTACTTTCCCCTTTGTCTTACTGCACATCTGAGTCCACTACAGGGCTTGTTGACCACCTCCTGCACTCCCGACTGATCAGTACTTGACTGGTCCACTTTCCTGCGGTCCAGCCTACCTTTGGCCACCTTGTAAACACCTTCTCCTCCTCTTCCCTTTTGCCTGAGCCATTACTGACCTGTTTAGGACCCTCTTTGGGGACGAGCACATCACACCTCAGACCCCCACACATTTCCTGGCTGTCCCACTACAGTTGGAATTGTTGTTCTACATTGGGGCCCTGATAAGGGGAAACCAGGCCAAAAGTTTCTACACAGCATCTACTGTTTCAGATGCAAGAGGGAAAGATGTGTGGCAGATGATTGCCCAGATAAGGTGGATGGAAGTCACCCAAAGGTGAGACCATACCTCTTTGCTGTCAAAGTATAGTCCAACCAGGATGAGGTGGTCATCCAAGAAGAAGTTGAGCAGGTTGAGCCCAATGATGAGGAACTAGTGGAAAACCCCCAGGAAGGAATTGAGGGTGATCAGAACCCCATCAAAGATGAAAGTAACGAGGAACAGATCCTCTATGTTGAGGATGATAGCAAAATGACAATGAACCAGTCATATACTTGGGTGCAATGCACAAGAATGAGGAGTCATCCAAAGATGAACATATTAATTGGAATTGGACATGCTGCAGCGTGCTGCACATGGGAGATTGCGAAGAATGCAGTCACTGAGTGCAACACATAGGGCAAGCATTACATTAGACAAGCCCATCACTAAACAGAGCAATCAAGCTCCCAAGGTGCCATGCAGAACAAGAGTTCCAATGATGTGTTGACATAGGGACAAGGACGTGCCAAGAGCCATCTGGCTTGATAGATGAATGTCTGCATGGAGCAAGCCATATGATGGCCTACCACCTAAGGGTAACAGAAAGGGAGCAATTAGATCTCCTGATGAAGACAATAGCAGTACACTCCATGGTCAGGAGAACTGGTCATCAAAATGACAACTTGGAAGAGAGCATAAAAGCTCTCCTAATGGACCTTCAGGACCAAAGGAAGAGGCATGTAGGCCTTCAAATCAGTCACCATGAGGTCGAAATACAAACTCAACTAGGAACCATTTGGGTTCATAGGGAGGGAGAGATCGAAACTTGACCCAGATCAAAAACCCAAGAAAAACCCAAAGGGAATGACTTGAACATTAAAATGGCTATAGAGGGATTAACCCTATGAGACCTGGACCCCCCTAAGTGGACTTGGTCCCCATTATATGGTGCAATACACCAGGATGATTCTTGCCTGGATTGCAATGTTTGAGTGGAACATATCTTGGAACATGCAATCAATGATGTACTGTCTTTAGCTGTAGCCCAGCCATACCCACAACAATTCATGAAACGCAAATATGACCATGGATGGAACAATAGCAAAAGCACTTCAGGCAAGCACTTTTGACAAGCTATTAGCTGTAACTTTTCTGCACAAAGTTTAAGCTAATAGCTTGTTTTTATGTGGGAATGTCCAGGGCATCCTTACTCCTTTTTTCCCCCAATGTGAAAAATGGTTATTTAGCCATTTTGGGCCATTACCAAATTTCCCACATAGCTTGTGGGATTCCCACTTTGGCTGTGGGACTCCCATAAATTGGTGATGCAGAGCCCCATAATGAAAAACTTTTATAATTTCCAATACTATATGTAACCAATTTGGTAATGATTAGTCATCCCTGTGGGAGTCCCATGATGAAATATTTTTATGATTTCCAATACTATATTTTGCCAATTTGGTAATGATTAGTCATCCATGTGGGAATCCCACACTTAGATAAAAATAATGATATAAAAGGCATTTTAACCAATCTGGCAAGGACTTGTTATTCACATGGGAAAATTGATTATGTAAGCATTCCAAAATGGTAATAACATGAATAGTATAGCATTAAAATAAAATGAAACAGAAAATAATTATGACCAAATTGTATTTGTAATTATGATATCTAATCAAGGTCAAATGTTATATGTATAATCAAACTGGTTGATTATATCAATGTTACAAAATGATAGTAATGTATATATTATATTACAAAATCAAGCATTGTGCATGTTACATCATAACTACATTGGATACATTATGTAAGCAGGAACAAAGAGATAATAGGACTCACTGGACAGAAGATGGGTCTTGTTGAGAATCCTAAGACATCACTGGCTGAACAAGGTCAAGCCTGTGGCTATTTGGAGTGCACTGATAGATTGTTGAAAGCGTAATGAATTGTCCATACAAGGATCATGAAATACTACCTGAGCAGAAGGTGGGTCTTGCTGAGAATCCTAAGACACTACTGGCTGAACAAGGTCAAGCCCGTGGCTGTCTTGGGTGCACTAATGGATTGTCAACAGGTATGATGAGTTGCCTACAGCACTGACTGAACTGTGGTGGAGAGGTTATTACAATCCCAGATTAGGCCAGGAAAACTTCCACAAGGGTCATATGGAACTCCCACCTAAACAATGGAAATCCCATAGGGTGCAAGTAGGACTTCCACAATAGAGGAGGACTCCTGCAAGCCTCATATGGAACTTCTACACAGTCCATGGGAGTTCCATAGAAATCAGGTGGGAGTCCCACACAAGTCTTGGAACTCCCACAATATACCTGGGGGACTTCCCAATAGGGAATGGGAGTCCCATGAGAGTCAGGTGGGACTCCCACACACACAATGGGAATCCCAGAGGCTACCAGTGGGAGTTCCACTGGACTCTCATGGGATTCCCACATACACTATGGGAATTCCACTAGACTCTCATGGGAGTCCCATAGTGTGTGTGTGAATCCCACAACCAACCCAGGGGACTCCCACAAAGGCCATGGGACTCCCATAGAATACCAGTGGAAGTCCCACTGGACTGTCATGGGATTCCCACACAGGCTATGGGACTTCCCAAAGAATTCAAGTGGGACTTCCACAGAGGTAATGGGACTCCCATAGGATACCAGTGGGAGTCCCACTGGACTGTCATGGGATTCCCACAGTGTATCAAGGGACTTCCATATGATACTAGTGGGACTGCCACAAAGGCTATGGGACTCCGACACAGGCAATGGGAATCCCAAAGTGTACTGGTGGGAGTCCCACTGGACTGTCCTAGGATTCCCACATAGGCTATGGGACTCCCAGAGAACATCCTGTGGGACTCCCACAGAGGCTCTGGGACTCCCGTAAGGTGCCAGTGGGAGTTCCACTGGACTGTCATGGGGATTCCCATAGGATACCAGTGGGCATCTGGAAATTCTACACCAGGGGACTCCCACAAAAGGCATGGGACTCAGCAGCAGAGTCAAGTGGGACTCCCACAACAACCTAGAGGGGCTCCTATGTGGGTGATATGGTTCTTCCAAATAGGCCATGAAACTCCAACAAAATACAGGGGAAGTCTTCATAAGGGTCCTGTGGGACTCCCATATATATCACAGCTCTGCCATATATACTCCATTGGGGCTTTCACAGATGCCAAGGAACTCTAACAGGCTAGGGGGACCCCTATAAGGGTCACCCACACAGCAAATAGAATTCTCAGATAGGACCAGGGAAGATCTCTTTGCATGCCCAGAGTACCCCCTCATTCATGTCCAAGTTGACCATGAAATTACCAAATTTCATAATGTATGGCCTTGCACTGGACATAGCTCCTCTACATGCCCAGAGTACCCCCATTCTTGTCCAAGTTGACCATGAAATTAGCACATTTCATAGTATGTGGCCTTATCCATTAAGCATCTTTGTACATGTCCAGGGCACCCCCCATTCTTGTCCGTGTTGGCAGTGAAATTACCACATTTCATAATGTATGGCCTTGCACTGGACATACAGTGACCTCCAAAACCGTTGCAATACCTAACCCCAACACAGCGTGTGAAGTGTGCTGCAATCACCCGTGGGAACTACACTTAGCTTTGGTGGGGACAAACAAAGTACAAACCCTTGGCTACAAATCCGTCCCTTGATCATGTGATGCGGCCCATTCCTCATGGAGATACAGCCATTCCAAAATGAAAACACCATTGCAACGGTTTTGCACCCTTGGTATTGACCAGGCATTTGGTACTTGATATAACCTCCTGTTGCCTTGATTGCTGCTGAAGTCCTTCTAGGCATGCTCTCAATCAATTTCTGAGACTCCTCAACTGGTACCCCCTTCCAATTCTCTTGAATCTCCTCCTATAACTCATAAATCCTAGTAAAAAGGTGTTTATGCACTACAAGCCATTGTTTGAAATAATCTCAAAGATGTTTGATGGGTTTGTGTCAGGATACTATGCAGGTCATACAATGGTTTCAAATTCCTACTCCTCTAGCCACTCCTTTACCTTCCTACAGGTGTGTTTGGGGTTATTGTCCTGTAGAAAGGTAATGTCAAGAGGATTGAGACCAAAGTATTGTGGGGTATTCAGTGGTTTGTCCTTCGGATTCTAAAGGCACAGGTACCCATCCATCCTACCATCAATATTGGTAGCATATCTGG
>JBBPRK010000238.1:0-29707 GCA_038093075.1 Boletus patriciae | reverse complement strand
TAGTACATTTACATTCATAATGCAGTGCGGTGGAATTCATGACATTGTTTCATTGTTCCTAGTAAGTTCATCACGAAGTGTGGTGGATCGTTGCGTGGGCCCGCATGTGTGGTGTAGCATGTATCCCACCGCCTGCGCAGGCCCACTCATGCATAGCACCCACCAACTGCCATTACCCATGCGGGCCCACATGTGTGGTGTAGCATGTATCCCACCAACTGCCATTACCCATGCGGGCCCACATGTGTGGTGTAGCATGTATCCCACCACCTGTGCGGGCCCACTCGTGCATAGCACCAGGTGCCCTTGAATACTCCATGGGCCTGCCCACCGATAGCACACAAACCTCCATTACCCATGTGGGCCCACCCTAGGACAGTATGCCCGCAATACCCACAATACACAGACGCTGCAGGCCCGCTGGTATATTGTGCATCCGCCCTCTGTGTTTCTGCATGCCCACTCATGCATAGCACCCAGCTGCCCTTGAATACTCCGTGGGCCTGCTCGTCAATAGCTGAAACAACCCAAAAAGCCGGTCTACTGTGCTTTAGGGAATCCAACTAGGGGCAAGGTCACTAGTTAAAGTGACTGTCAAGGGTGACTTAGCTGCGCGGTCTATTGGCAACTGAGACTAAGAGTGCTGTCCAAGGCACTAGCAATGGATCAGGAGTCGCTGTCTGGTGGCTTTACTGGGGAAAGACCAGGAGAACTAGACTAGAGTTCTCCGGCGGCTGCTTAGGCCTTAAATACTACTACTGGGTTTGTACATGATTGTACCGAATCTACCGATACGTGTCCGAACATAGACTAAGTATGTAAGTAACATGAGGGGAAGGCATGCATCAAGCATAGCCATGAAATGGAAGAAAGACATGATGCAACCGCACGGCGGTGGCAGAATGGAAGAGAAGAATAAACATGCATAGGGGGTGTGCGTCAAGCACTGCCATAAAGAAGGCACTGCCTTAAAGAAAAGTGAAAGGTTAACATGAGGCATGTGGGAAATGAATCAAAGAAGCATAGAAGTGCACAGCACTGATGTGGAGTGGAAGTCGTGCACTGCACGAGGCAAAGGGCAGGCGCAAGCCTGGTGCGAAGGCAGCGTAGCTGTCATGAGACTAAAGAGGATCTTATCAGTCAAGACAAGAGATAAGATAAGAAAGGAAAGAAAATGAAACGACAAGTCCGTTATGTTAGGCGCTAGAGTGCGACCGTAACACAGAGTGAGCGGAAGAGGTACCTGCGTAAATATGCGTTGCCTGTTCAACAGAAAGCGTCTCAATCGGACAGTCATCCGCCACGTGCCCATGTTGATCACAAACTGCACAGATTCGGACCGGACAGAAGCGTGCAGCATGGCCCCATCGACTGCAAAACTCGCATTGGGTAGTGAGACAAGAAGAGGGGGAATGTCCGGGGGCAGATTGACGACAATGGGGGCAAATATAGAGTGGGCAATTTTCTCGATAATGACCGAGATCATGACACCGAAAACATTCGGTGAGAGCAGATGCGGGTCGGCGGCGGATAGGGACGTGGACGACGCGAGTGGGGGCGGAGAGAGTCTGAGTTCCATCCTCGAGAGAGACGAGAAAGGATCGATTGAGAGTGAGTACTTCCTCATCGATTCCTCCATACTCGGACTCGGATTCCACGGTGGTGGGGGAGGACGTGCCAGTAGAGGGAGGGGGTGAAGAGAGTCGAGATAGAAGAGTGGAAGGGGAGGACGCAGTTTCTGATGGGGGAGGAATAGGGACAGGTGGGGGAGATATGGGCGCAGGGAGTTCCGTTTGCTCGAGGTAACGGTTTCGTTCCTCAATAGTCATCGAGAGGAATACACGTCGGAACGTGGGGTATAGGATCTCAGAAGGGACCCGTTCGACGAAGGTATGAAAACCGTGCAAGTGGAGGATGTTAAGGATTCGTCCGGGCAGAGCGTTGAGAGAGGTGCGGAGGGGGATACCAAAGGGTGTGGGTAAGTCACTGGGGGCTGACAGGGCGTGGTACCGTTGCGTGGAGGCGACCAAATGAAACAAGCAGATGAGTTCCTGGCAGATCAAGTCTTCATCATAGAGAGGAAGGTCCTCTACGGCGCGGAGGGCGATGGGATTTGCGAGGATGCCTGTGTAAAGCAAATGGACTGCGTAGTTGGGAAGCAAGGTGGGTACAACACGTCGTGAGCGCAGCGGAGAAGTAGAGGAGGAAGAGGACAAAGAAGAGGAAGAACGAGATGAGGAAAGAAATGACATATTGGTTATCAAAGAGTAAGCATTCAAAAAGCATTCACTAGGGGGGTACTTCACGAAGAGACGCCGCTTTCTAGGAAGAAAGAGAGAGGGAAGAATGAAAAATCAAGCGAGAAGATGGGAACGTTTATATTTGGAAAGGATAAGGGGGGAGTGTCGGAGATTGCTCTCAGGTTCCCACATATTTTCGGATGAAGGGTATCCTTTCCATGCGGTCAGGTACAGTTGTTGTCCAGGCGATCCCTTGTGAGAAATGATGTGATCAACTTTGTACTCTTCCTTGTTATTAATGATGTCAGGTGGGGGTCTTGCGAAGGAGGGACCATGTGCTTCGGTTTGCCGATAAGAAGATAGAAGCGAGGCGTGGAAGACATTGTGTATTTTCCATGTGGAAGGGAGTCGGAGTCGGTAGGAGAGGGGAGATAGTACCTGAGCAATTTCGAAAGGTCCGTGGCGTTTGGGCGCAAGTTTCCTGGATGGGTAGGACAGCCAGAGATTGGTGGCTTCTAGCCATACCTTATCACCTACTTTCCAAGGGGAGAACTTCTGAGAAGACCGTTCGGCCATGATTTGACGAGCGGTCTCGTGGGCAGAGAGGGCTTCTTTTCGGGTGGTCTCAAGAGAGGTGAGACGACTTTCTAACGCAGGGAGGAAGGTCTTTCCGAGTGGTGGATAAGTTCTTGGTTCGTATCCGAGGAGAAGGGAAAAGGGGGAGGTTTTGGTTGAGCTGTGGGGGATGGAGGTATGGACAAATTCTGCCGAGGTGAGGAATCGAGCCCATTTCCGAGGGTTGTGAGTGCAGAAGATCCGGAGATAGGTCTCAATCTCCTGATTGGTTCGTTCAGTTTGTCCATCGGTTTGGGGGTGGTAGGCAGAGGAGAGGCGAATGTCGTTTTTAAGGATGCGGGCGAGTTCACGAGCAAAGGCAGAGGCAAATTGGGGGCCTCTGTCGGAGATGATGGAGTCGTATAGGCCAAAACATTTGAATACGTAGTCAAAAAAGAGTTGGGCAACTCCATTTGCGTCGATCATCTTGGAACAAGGGGCAAGAATTACCCCCTTCGTAAGGCCATGGTCGACCACGACCATTAAAGAATCAAAGCCGTCGGATGGAGGAAGATCGGTGATGAGGTCGACTGAGAGTTGTTTGAAGGGAAGGGTAGTGGTGGAGGGGATCGGGATGAGGGGAGGAGTGGTCGGGTGGGTGATAACTTTGTTTTGTTGGCATACCACACAACCAGTAACAAATTTGGAAACAAAAACTGAAAGGCCCGGCCACCAAAAGTCTCGTTCGACTATAGCTTTGGTATGGAAGCGACCGAGGTGACCCGAGAGGGGGGATTCATGGATAGAATGTAGCAAGGATGAGCGTGCAGCAGGTGGGACATACATCCGACCACGGAAGTACAGGTGACCATTGTCGAAGGTCCAATCTTTGAGGGCAGAGCGAGGGAACAGGGGGGATCCATCTGCGAGGTTGGAAATGGCGCGGAGGACTAGGGGATCGGAGGAGGAGGATGATTTGATGTGACGAGTGAGAGTAAGGTCGAGTGCTTGAATGACTACCGGGTCGGGAATGATGGAGGCGTCGATATTGTCAGAGGAGGTGTCAATGGAATCTCAACGAGAGAGGGCATCGGCGGGGGCCATCTTGGCACCGGGAAGAACCTTCCAGATGATATTGAAGTCCTGGAGGAAGAGGGACCAGCGGGCTTGTCGTCGAGATAATTTGCGAGGATCCTTTATATAGGAGAGATTTTTGTGGTCGGTGATGATAGTGACAGGATGAGAAGTTCCCTGGACGTATTGTTTCCATTCTTCTAGTGCAAGGATCACTGCAAGGAGTTCCCGATCGTAGATGTCGTAGTTCCGTTCAGCAGGAATGAACGTCTTAGAGAAATATGCGCAAGGATGGGAATCGCCATTGAGATCATCTTGGAGGAGGACAGCTCCAGCAGCGAAGAGGGAAGCGTCGGTCATGATTGAGAAGGGGTGTGTAACGTCCGGGATGCCAAGAACCGGTCCGGAGGAAAAGGCAGTGCGGAGGGTGCCAAAAGCCTTCTGTTGAAGTGGGGTCCAGTTCCAAGGTTGGTCTTTTTGAGTGAGAAGATTGAGGGGGGTGACAACGTGCAAGAAGTTTGGGATAAATTTGCGATAGAAATTTGCGAATCCTAAGAATGAGGGAATACCCTTGACAGAAGTGGGTGGTTTCCAGTCACAAATGGCGGTTAATTTGACAGGATCCATTGCAATCTGTCCTTGGCCAATGATCATGCCAAGGAACTCCATCTTGGGAGCATCGAAGAGGCATTTGGAAAGTTTCAGAGAGAGCCCGTGTTCGCAGAGATGGAGGAGGACACGTCGAGTGCGTTCATGGTGGAGAGCTAAATCTCCTTGAGTGTGGATGCCAAGATCATCCATGTAGATCTTGAGCCATCGTTCAGCAATCATATCGGCAAAGACATGGTTCATAAATGCTTGGAATGTAGGTGGGGCATTGCAGAACCCGAAGAACATGACTGTGGGTTCAAAGAGTCCGAAAGGAGTGATGAATGCAGCTTTCCATTGGTCCGTCTCTCAAATTCGGATATTGTTGTACCCCCAACAAATGTCAAATTTGGGGAACAGGGTGGAATCTTTCATGTCATCGATGAGTTCAGGGATAAGTGGTAGGGTGTAGGTGTTCCGAACAGTGTGGGAATTCAAATATTGATAGTCCTGACAAGGGCGAAGAGAGCCATCCTTCTTTGGGACAAAAAAGAACGGTGCTGCCTGGGGGGATTTGGATGGAAGGATGCACCCGGTTTTAAGGTGTTCCTCAACAAAGGCTTGACAGGTTTCCTTCTCCTTGGGATTTAGAGGGTAAACTTTGGCGATTTTGGGTACAAAGGACGGTTTAAGGTCAATGGTGTGGTCATAGGGGCGATGGGGAGGGAGGACATCGTATGTTTTCTCAGAGAATACATCTTCGAGGTCTTTGCACCATGAGGGTAAAGAGATCTCGGAGATTTTGGCATCTTGGGTGAGTTGGGTGGACAAGGTGATTTTTTGGATAGATTCATCAAGCGGGTCTTCTTGAGGGAGGTACTCACGAGGAGACGCATCGACCTTAGAAGAGTACTGTCGGTCGTACAGAGATGACAGTTCACGATCTACATCGAGGCCTAGCCAACGAAGTAAATATCGTTGAGGTAGGATATGCTTATCATAGTCTATGGGAGATGACGCAGGGAAGGAGAGGGAGTGGGACGTCCAGTCGATACGAGGGTTCCAGGTCTTGAGCCAGGGCATTCCTAGGATGATTTGGCGACGTCCTAGCCCTACTACCATAAGTTCTATGTTTTCGGGTTCTTTGGAGAGTAGCATGCGAGTGGATGCTTTCCATATGATGGTGCCCCGTTTATTGAGGGAGCCGTCTACGTTGAAGGCTCGTATGGGTTGAGACAATCTTTTCAGGGGGAAATTCGTGAGTGATAGGAGTCCTAGGTCGATAAAATTTCCAGTGGCTCCAGAGTCAATGTCAATTAGGGCGGTTGTTTCGACAGTTTGTTTTCCAATGAGTAACTTGACAGGGAAGCGAAGGGTTCTTTCATTGTCAGGGGCTACTAATACATGGGATAGGGACTAGGAAGGTAACGTCGAGGTAGCTTCCCATTTCAAAAATCCTGGTCGAGGGTGGAAACAACAGCAATTTCCTCCTTGGGTTCTTCAAAGCACATCTGGAGGACTTGGAGGATTTCGGCTTCGTCCTTCCCTTGAGTTTTCAACGAGTTTACAAAGACGTCGATGGAGGAGGGGACTTTGGTGTTAACAGGCAGGGAGGTCGAAGGAGAGGGGTCAGTTTCGGCAGTACGGATGTTCTGAGGGCGAGGGTTTCTGTCTTTTTTGCATTGGGAAGCGTTGTGGCCAGGGAGTTGACAATGAAAGCATTTTCCTTCACGGATGCATTTGGCCCTCTCAGCGGGGGTAAGTTTGGACAAAGTGATGGCATCGACATCCATGGCATTCAGGTCAGAGGCGGTTCGAGGGGAGGATGAGTACGAGGAGAAAGGGAGTCTTCCTCCTTTCAAAGCAAGGATACGCATCTTTTGTGCATGGAATGTCTTGGCTTGTTCGATCCAGGCAGCCACTGTGGTCAGGATGGCTGCCATGGAGAGGATCATGGTGGTGAGTTGTTGGTCGAGTCCAAGCGAGAACTGGTCAATGAGGGTGACTTCGTCGGTGATCCCTGCTCTGGCCGAGAGGTTTTGAAAGTCGGTGATATACTTTTGGAATCTGTCATCAGTGATCCCATCAGAGCATTTGAAAGACTTTTGAGCGAGTTTGGTGAGTTCGAAACGAGCGGTAGCTTTGGTATCAAAAGGGAAGAAGGTGGTGTTGAAATTTTCAACAAATTTCTCGAAGGTTTTCTCATTGGCAGCAATGGTGGTGTTGGCTAGTTTGTCATACCACATTTCGGAAAAGGGTACTCCCTGTCCTTTGCTCATTTTATTGAGTGCAAGGGTGATCTTTCGCTCGTCTGTGTTATAGATGGAAGCATTAATGTGGAAATATGCACTGATGGCTTTCATCCAGCGCATGGCGTCAGCCGGTTCTCCAGAAAAGTCGGCAGGGAGGGCTGCTTTGAGTTCCGGGATAGTAGAGGACATGGGTGTGGTCGATGGTGTCGAAGGGGCTACAGGGGGTCTTGGGGGGAAAGCTCGTTGTCGATGGGGTCTGGGGTTACTCAAGGGGGCAGTGGGGTTCCAAGAGGATACTGTGGTTACAGTAGAGGTCGATGGTTGTGGGGATGGCGAAGGAGATCTTTCTTCTTTGTCGCTAGAGTTGTCAAAAAGCCCGAAGGCTCCGGGGTTACGAGGGGTAGATATGTTGGGGGGCAGGTCCTGCTCCTGAATAGGAGGGACAAGAGGACACACTTGTTCTTTTGTTACGCGAGACGTACCACGAAGGGCATCGAGGATAAAACTACTTAGAGGAGGAACTCACAAAGAGTCGCAACGTCTCTAGATAGTTACCTTGGGTTGTGAAGGTTGTGATGAGGGTGTTTCACCAGGTACTCGAAGGGGGACTTAGGACAAGGGACTGGGGACACGAGAGTACACTAGATTGCGCAGAACAAGTGTAAAGATACATTGTACCAACGAGTCACTATATAACCAAGGGACGCGTCATCATAGAACGTCGGAGAAGGTCGGAGAAAGATGAGTAATAAGGACTACGTACTAGGCACAAGAGAGCCTAGTGGTGGAGGTAAGGTCCAAGGTAATAATAGAATGAAGATAAGAGATATCCCCTTCTGGTAGTAAGGAGGAACGGCGTGGGGATGTCAGAGAACAATCATGCGAGAATGGAAAGGATGTACTACAAGGAGTAGCGAAACATAATCGTACCTGTACATCCCAAAGAGGATGTGAACGCGCAGGGAACAGACCAAGAGGAGAAGGTTATGAAAGAGGAGAAAAATCGTAACATTAGGCATGGTGGAAGGCTTGTTGGTTATTATGAAAGTCCCAGGAGGATGGTCGTGCAGTAACAATGGCAATGGAATGAGAAGCAGGTGGGTCAGTTCGTCTGGCCAATGGTTGACTAAGGAGGTCAGTGGGAGAGGTACGTGCACAGCACAGGTACTAGAGCACTTACTGGTGACGTACACAGATACCATGTTCACAGAGGAAAGTTCCGTGCTAGGAAATACATGCATGGGCATGATAATGATAGGAGGTGATAGTTGCTGAGGCGGACACAGAGGGCATGAATGTTACTGTGTGGGGTGGGAGACAAGCTGGCTGTGCAGGTCACAGAGGGTCAGCGCGCATGTGATCTTGTCAATTTGCATTTCTTTCTCTGGCCATGTAGTATCAGGGGAGATAGTGGCCAAGCAGGAGATCGCGATCGTCAGTGACAAGCCGAGAGCGATGATAAATTTACTGATTTGCACAGGGGAGCAGTACTTTACTCCGACAGAGAATGTTCTCCTGTAGACGCAGTGGTCTCGACCAGGCGTGTGGGAGTCGCTGATTGTGGTTGTGATGGAGTGTGTCTGATAGGCGAATCAATCAACGAAAACGGCACTACAGAGGGGGAGAGCGGGCGAGATTGTGTGTGAGTGTACGAGACATTGATCATTATCTGAGCACATGAATGTTCCTGAGCAAATGTGGCGGTCTGGACCGCGTGCAGTGGAGTTGTTGATCCAGAGTGATCGAGGACATCTGATCGTAATCAGAGCTCCTGAATGTACACTTGGTCATCAGTGATTGACTCGGAGCTTGTTGTTGTGGACGTGAAATGTAGTACGGAAGGGCCACGATCAAAGGGCGTTAGTAGACCACCCATTTGTCACCAGTGGGGTTGCGTCGAGCAGGTGCGTGAGAGTCGTCGATCATGAGCAATCATTGGGGGAGACAGATGGGTTGCAGTGGTTGTGAGTGAGAGGCAGACAGACGCCATGATAACAAGTTGGTGTGAGGAATGTCGAGTGAATGGGAACAGACGGTCACTCGCAAGGGGGTGCGTGAGGTTGGCTGCTTGGAAGTCAGTAGGTTCTGATTGTCAGGGAAGTTGAACACGCAAGGGTAGTAATACAGAACGGTCAAAGGTAGTAGTACAGAACCATGATGAGACTGTGAGCACTTGGGTCACATTGTCAAAGCAATAGGTGGCGCTGGAGACTGTGGGCATTGTTAGATGGCGGCGAAGTTGAAGAAAGTCATGTACACAGTCATGTAAACCATGATGAGGTCGACATGCTCACGTGGGATGTTGACGATGACATGTGGCCTTTTGTGCGAGCGCATGACAACGAGTAATCCTCCTTTAACATTGCAGACCTCGCCAGGCCACATGCACACTGTGGAGGCCTTTATGGTGGCATTGACGATAAGTTTGTTGCAGATGTCGGGGTCAAGGAAGAATATGTCGATCATGTTCTTAAGGTGAATGATAGCGGGGTGGAATGGGATGGAATTGATGGAACAAGATAAGATGTAGCCAGGAAGTTCAGTGATGGGAGGGGGAAGCCCGTTGTCTTCGGGGTCAATGTTTTGAGGCTCCAGCAAGGCAGAGTTGTCCTGGTCGTCGTTCTGTGCAACGTGTTGGGGTGGTGAGAAGTATACTTGAGCTTGCACAGTGATCTTGGAATGAGAGCCTGTGTCTAGCAATCGCAACAGAACTGCTACCAACATGGGCGTTTCGCAGGCAGGTGCGAAGTATAGTCCCTGAACCCAGACCGGATAGTGCTGTAGATCGTTGCAATTAGGGAAACATTATGCTGACGTACGGACACTTACTCAGTCGTGTCGCCACACCATGTGGTCGGTAGAGGCAACTTCGAGGAGATTACTCATATTCAGTGAGGAGGTGGAATGCAAGATACAGAATATATAAGTCGATCGTAACGAGGAGATATGGAAGTGGCTGAAGGACCTTTTATGTAATAGGGGAGGGGTACTGTTATACAACATACTGGTGAAAGGAGTACGGAACCTTTTTTAGATCACTATGTTCTCTTTAGGGTCAGCGCTTGTTCCCTGCTGCTTGTCAGCATCTCCGCTGATGGATTTGTGCACAAGTGTAATGGCCAGAAGTTTGAACTTGATGCACCATGCATCCCAAGTGTTTCCGCTGGCACCGGCACTGCTGGCAACATACCTGCAGATGTGAGTTTCGACCAAGACAATGTCATCTCGGTGCAGGTTGCGAGCAGCATATGCTTGCATCTGTCCCTTATCCGATTTGAACTCCACACTGCCACCGTAAACGGCCGTGAATGGTCGCGACTAATTGGTAACGCATGAGGAGTTGAAACGTTGCAAGAAGGTGCCAAAGGAAAACGTACAATGTACCTGCCTTGTTCACAGTACCTGGAAGGAAAGCATGTCGCCTTGACAGATGTCCAATGGTCGTGGTACATTGCATTGAGAATGGTTAAAGCAGTAAGGTGGATGACTGTGCACATACAGATTACAGGGTAACTGAGCCCTCCGATGATAGCCTTTGCATCAGTTCTGCCCATTTGAGACAAAGGTTCAACTTGGATCCCAATTATCTTGGAGGCTTCATTATTCACCTCGAACGCTGTGTCGATTACTTTACCCAGGACCCAGACAGTAATGGAATAGTGGCCATCAGAGGCGCACCAGTAAGATGAACAGTCTGTGAGTGTGGCCGTTCCCCCCATGAGAGTCCGTCCGGCAACAGTCCAAGACTGTATGAGTTGTTGACGGCACTGCTATGGTTGGTGAACGTGTGCAAGCGACTGGGAAGTAATTAGACCCGCGACGGTGCGTTGGTGAAGCACGAAGTACCCTAGAAGCTTTTCCGGAAGGTTTTGTAGAACGTGCATTCATAGTTCGATCATGTGAGGTGAAGATGATGAACTCCCTGTGACTGGGCGTCAGAGCAAGGCTGACAGTACGTAACAAAGTGCATGTTACCCAACCCGTCATCGTTGATGTGACTCACGATCATTTCTGACACTGAGGGGGCCTCTTGTTCACTGAGTACAATAACATCAGCCGGTTTCGTTGTTTGGGACAGTTCTGCATACTGTCCGGGATGATCAGTGGAAGATATGCTGCGAGCGAATGAGGTGGTCACAGGGACGTCATCACTGAGTACAAAGAAGTTAGACCACCAACCACGAGGTGGCAGAGGATGTGCATATGCTGCAGTAAGATCTGTCGAGGATGTGCTGAAAGGCAACGTTACTGACTGTAGTGTACAACATTGGCATGGGGAATGGACAAACGTCAGTTGCGAGCTCGCTGCGGGATCGTCTTCAACATCGACAGGGAGTTCAGCGTCTGTTCTGTCACTGCGAGGGGGGGGACGAACCGGTGTCAGAAGCGATGTTGGTGTGAGGAGTGGGCAGACTGTACTGTTTACTGACATTGGCTTCGGTGTCGTCACAGGCTTCGATCTGGTCCACCTTTCGTTTTCTGGCACGTGCCATTACTGTTCCCTGGGATTTCGGATGACAGGTGAGTGAACGAGAGAAGAGGAGGGGGGGAGGGGCAAGATGACCAGTGAGGGATCCAATGAACTTATTTCACAGCACCGTGACCCGTCCTCAGCGGCGATAGAACGTCACCCCATTGAGGTGGTGTCCGGTTGCGAGCTGAATGGTAGGACAAGAGCGGTCGACAAGATGAAACATGCACTGGCAGAGGAGTTTGTTTGGGCAGAAAAACTCAATCACGATCGTGGGAGCGCGGAATCAAACAAGCCCAAAAACTTCTTTCTCAGTACAGATTGATACACAGGAGCAGGTCCATACAGAAATGGGACAAACACATACAAATACAGTCGATTCTGGCAGGACGGCAAAGGAGAAAGTGAGAAGGAAGCACCATAGTAGAAATACAAGTCTCACATCTGCATCGAAATGGGCAAGATCCTTTGGCCGGTGAGCACACAAGACAATCAGTTTTCAGTGAAAGGGGGGACATCTGCGATGGTGGTGTTTCAAGGAAAAGTAAGGGCAGATGGTTGGAGTACACTATGCGATGTTGTCGCCATACTCTTCATGTCTGCAGGGCATGGGTGTGAACGAAGTGTAAGCGAGGGCAAGGAACGTGGAGGATCGTTACACAGACTTCATTCAATTGAGTGGGCGCAACTTGCAAGACATGTTCGAGATTCAAGTGCACATGTATGGTCCTGGAGCCTGTGTCGGTACATCTAATTACGATGTTGCAAGTGACGGCAATGTTGATGAAATCTCCAGGCGTGAAGGCTGCGGGTGAGCAAGCTGTCATGATGTGGTTGGCATCGCAACACCCCAGTTCAAGTTTTTTAACCACTCGCCAATCAGGTTCCACTGTGTTGCTGATCCCGGCAAGGTCATCGCAAGGTTCCAGTGCGCTGGGAGCATCATAGTTCTTGTTCATAATCTGCAAGAGATTAAGTGAACGTCTGGTGCAGGATTGATACATGAAGGTTTCACACTTTGGTGAAGACACGGCACTGCATGTATAGGTCTTGGATTTCCCCAGAACCTCGTTCATGGCCCCCTACAGTCGTGTGAACGAGCTTGCAAATATTTTTCACAGCTGCGATGGTAGGTTCCCATGCGGCAGGGATGGGCGAGCGCATTCTAAGAAACTGGACTGCGCCAACTGCGCCAACAGCAGTCCTGCGTTGCATAGTTAAGAATGTGGTGAAGGGAGATCAACAGTGGTACTTGCTCATTCCATGTGCCAAATGTGGATAAATTGTGATGTCCCAAAATTCCCTGAAGGCGTAAAGTGACAGGTTGCACCAAGGTGTTGTTAAACGAGAGAGGTTGTTTGTAAACCAGCAGAAGGGTCCAGCTGCATTTGGCCAAGTTGGGGTTCGGCACAACCACAGCCCAATCCATTACCTCATGATACGTGGGGGGACACCAGGTTGTGAATCGCAGCCAATGCAAGTTAACTTTGCGCGTATGTCGTCAGCTAACAGGTCTTTGACAGGTGTTTTCGCCAGAGCTTCGAACCAGTCAGTAGCAGGACTTGTGCACAGAGTAGAACATACAAAGTACGAGGGACATCGTGGATCAAATCAATGGTGGAGGAAGGGGGCAATAGCTGAGACCGACGACAGTTCAACAGGAGGAGATGGATTGTCAATTTCATCCAGCAAAGACATAAAGGGTAACGACTGAATCGGTGTTCAATCTTGGGTGCAACAACGATCGGAGGATTCATATGCAAATAGAAACAAAGAAGCAGTGTCGCATAAAACGGTGAAGATGCGAGTGCATTCCTGTGCTGAAATTGCTCCAAGCCGAACTTTTTAACGTAAGTGTCGGCGGTGTGGTTGTAAACAACGAAGGCTAACAACAGCTTAGTAAATGAGTCATTACTCTGATATAATTGAAGATGTACTTATCGCACACACCCATGAACGCCAGGTGGGTGGATCATAGTGTCAGATCATGTTGAGAATAAGGACTGACATCGACTAGGTCATCCCATTTCCCAATGGGCTCCTTGTTGATCGAATGGCGGTGGAGGTGGTGGAGGAAGTGATCTCGGTGATGTTCATTGCAGACATGGTTGCATATGGTGTGCCAATGAAAACCAACAATGCAATCATGCAAAGTGCCGTTTTCTGATGTGCTCAAGCCACATTGGAAGCCTTCGGACTGCCATTTGCAGTGTTCATGGATATGATGGACGTCCATTGCGCAGTGATCTCCGGATCACTTGCTCTGTACATGTTCAACCTGGTGCAGAATTGGCAACCAAACAATATGGACTTGTATGTGCCGAGGCGGCAGGCTCACAGGGTGAAGCTTCGACTCCATGCCATGGGGTTTGTCCCTGTCTCAGGAACAGCGGTAATGCATCAGTACCGTCGTGTCAACACCATTGCAAGTGTTACAAAACTCACCAACGGGGATCACACCATTGATGTTATTGAGTTGTGGTCGCGAACACCATTTGCTCCCATTTTCAAGTTTCATTTGACTGCAGTGATGAACTTTGTGTCCTCCAAAGGCTTCTTTTCAGCCTACCCTGCTTTGACGAACAAACATAGAAGCTAACCCACGCAGAGGACAGTGAAATGCTACGAAAAGTACGAGAGGAGAGGGTACCGTCTGGCATTCAATAGCAACAAGTGGGATTACGAGGACTGTGCATGGCACCGATGCAGGTCATCCCACCACTGTCCGCACACAATCAGGACGATGTTCGACGGAGGATGCCTTTTCGTGTCATTTCTGGAGGATGTGAGCTGGGAGCCAAAGGAGGCTGTCATTCAAAGATGTTTTGATGACAGGCGTAGTGTCATATGGCATCTTGGAGGACACCCGTGCAAGAACGCATACAAACCTCTGCATCCTTTCAGCACCACCATCGGAGCGCACTCTGAATTCTGAATCAAAAGATCAGCGATGGCGAAGGGGGGCATGGAAGACGAGGATGTTAGTGAAGAATGAGGATTCCAAAGAGGTAGAAATGTATGAGATACTGACAGTTGTAGGCTCGCTTGTATTGGAAGCAAATTGGTTCGATTGGAGCCTCGTAATTCCGCACAACATGTCAATGGAACGCCAGGGCAGCGGATGAGGAGGGAGGGAAGGGGAGGGGGGAGAAAGTGGCACATGAAGTGGGACAGTAAATGGAGTGCATGTGCACTGCAAGCACATGTTGGATCTTGTTGGGTCTGGTCCTCTTTCACCAAATACGTGACGTGACACAAGTATGGTGACTGCTGAGGCACATCACATATCAAACATTGGATCAAACGGAAGCCTTTTTGCTTTTGAATCTTTCTCGAGTCTGTTGTGCAAGGAGGTGGAGATGATCCAACTCCTTTCAGAACTCAGAGGACAGGTTCTGGTATACCTTGTGAGACAGAAACCACCACAGGACAGCTAATGCAGACAGGCATGTTGCACGTGAAAGCATGACATAGACGCTCTGCAATGAATGGGAGCTACTCACGTCAACGATCACAGATGACATTGAACACCCCTGCACCTTATAGTTGGTGAAGGCGAAGGCAGGAAGGATCGGTAACTGGCTCCGTTGTATGTTGTATGCCCTACCGACATAAACACAATCTGCAATCCTGTGGCCCGGATACCTACTTTATCTATATACATACCTTCCATGTCGGGCCCCACATTCCCCAAAGAGCTGTGATCCTCCTCAGACTCCTCGCTGGGTCTGGAGTCATCTGCAGGATCGATGTCCATGTTTTCGGAGGGTCTGGAATCATTTCCAGAGATCTTTTTCGACCACTGCGACACTATTCGACATGACATACCTGTCAGGTGAGTAAATCATAAGGTCCAAGCACTTACCCCAACCATGGTCAATACCCCTATTGTAGTAGCTTTCAATGACTCCCAAAAGTCCTTTCATATCGTCCTTAGAGACCTTCGTCATGTCATACATGTAGTTTCCCCCTTTGAATATTGAAATGGTATGGGACTGCTTGTACATATTCCAGTCTATAATGGGTCAGTTGGCATTGCTGGTTGCAGAAATGTGCGCATGCATACTGAGGTCCCCAAGGTGCATTCCTTCAATGTTGGTATCATATGTCTCCCTATACTCTTGCACGGTGGTGGGGTCATGTCACCCCAGGAGGAACTCAGTAATCAGTAATTCGTTGAAGCTCTGGCAGTGGTATTCTTTGGCCTCATTGACGGTCAGACCAACTGCAGGACAAAGCAGTGATTCTATGGCATTGTCTAGGTGGATGAGGATCCTGGCAAGGTGAGGAATGAAGGACAGGGAATTCTTGGGTGGACGCTTGTGGTATTGCAGGTATATTTTCATGAGGATCGCGCTGCGCCACAGGAAACTGTTAAGGTGGTCCCAATACATGTTCAGGAGGTATGCACGGTGTTCTGTTATGTTCGAACAGGCCATTGCTGAGCGGGTGTATTGTGTACTTGACTTGGTAAATGTAGTCAATGTGTGTTGGGGTGGGTGCCACATGTTGCCAAAGGTAGTCGGACATGGCTAGGGCTGAGTACTGAGGGGGATGTTGTTAGTGGGTGGTGATGGCGATAGTGATGGGCTGAGTTGAATGTTGTTGCTGCAATGCCATGACACCAAAAATGAAAATACATATTCAGCTGATCAGCTCACAGTCACATGTCTGATATGCACATGCGTAGCACTGGGGAGGAGTTCTAGGACACTGAACCAGTACCAACTTACTAGTTCGGTGTCCCAGGATGCATGGTACCATGTAATTCCTAGGCACACCATGTATATGGATCTTGTAGGGGAGGTGTTCTACCCACACCAAACTACCGGTTGGTGCTGTGCATTCAGTGTCTCAGAGTGTGTTATTCATGGATTAAAGACCTGCACAGATGCCCTGTGTATTAATACATCGTGGAGAGGTTTGTATGACACCAAACATGTTTTCGGTGTTATGGTATTTGTGGTGCACATCCAGCCTGAATGCTGCAGAATATATACATACACAATGAACTACTACAAGCTACTGTTCAGACGAGGATGGCAAGGAGTCAACTTCCTTTCTTCTCCCCTGTCCACTTTGCAGTGTTTTCTCATCCCCCTTCTGCTTTCCTGCATTTTTGTCCTTTGCCTTTGCCTTTGCCTTTGCCTTTTCTTTTTCCTTCCCCTTCTCTGTCCACTTTGTCATCTTGGTCATCTCTTTCTCTTTCTTCTCCTTTCCCCTGCTCTTCTTCATTTCATCTTCATCTCTGTCTCCATCTTCGTCTACCTCCTCGCCCTCTGCATCCACATCCTCGTCTTGGTCCATCTGATCCATCTTCTTTGTTCCCCTCCCCCCCTGCCTTCCACTTCCTCCCACATCTTCTCTATCTTCCTCCGCCCCTGCTAGCCCCTCACCACTGCCACCATCATCGAGGTCAGTATTATCCTCAGACTCCTCGTGCTCATGGAATGTGTAGCCAACTTCACTATGGTGAGCCCATGTTATCATATGTAATAGGGCACTTACAGTCCGGGTCCTCGTGGAAGGGTGGATCATAGACCCTCTTCATTTCCATCAACAGCTGCTTTGCGGCTACTACACCCCAGTAGTTCTGTGGAATTATGTATTTCGTTCTACTCCCTGACCAGATGGGGCCCAATCATTCATCATAAGCCATCCAATCTGGATGGTGTTCGAAGTCAGTAAACCAAAGCACATAAGCCAGACATACCGAATTCTCGGACATTGCTGCGATCGATGTTTTGATCGTTGGAACGGCGGTAATTCCGCACATGTATGGGCTTGTGACGTCCTACCCAATGCTCTACCTTCAAATAGCTCTTGAACGTCCTGAACGTGGTATTTGCGTCGACCTTCTCCAGGAGCTCCGTTACAAAATGCCTGAATACTTCGTCCATGTAGCACAAAACCATCTGTAGGCTCCTCTGCAATGCGCAAGGTAACTGGAGTTGATTGTGAAATTGTAACATGAGGCGTAGGCAATCCTTGCGGTAGAGAAATCACTTTGTATTTTTGAGGTAGTGTGGAGGGATAGTTGCAACCGTCAGGCCATTGACACTGGCTTTAGAAACAGAGCCATCCTCGCTGTGGATTTCTTGGTATTTTTCAACCAACCTCTTTACTCTGGCATCCGTTGGAACGCCCTAGGGGAATTATAGTGTTGCCATCGCCCAAAGTGGAGTTTGGTGCGTGTGAAGTGGGTGGTCAAGGGTTCATTTGCTCAGTCTCAAAGGCAAAAGCAGCAGGATCAACAGTTGAGATCAATGGCTCTATGGTGAATCACAATCAGTCGACTGCCCTTCGCGAGTGTTCAAGAAGTGTGCCTACGATCCTTTCTCTGAACATCCCTACCTAACCACATCACTTTCACTCTTCCCTCAGTAGAATAACCATGCCACCACGTTACACAAATGAAACAAAACACTTTATAATGCATGGGTATGAGGTGTGCGTTCACACCTGCGGCTGTGCGACACCAAGGAATAGGAATAGTCCATTGTGGCCACGCGAGGGAGGTGCATGCCCATACCATTCTGTATCATGCAATGCCCATCCTGCATGCTCCCCGAACTGCCCAGGCGCTCATGCATTCATTGCTAGTGCACCACGTTCACAGAAGACATGCAAGCTGACGAGGGACGAGATAGTTCAGCATCTGCCCCCGAGAGAGGCAGACTCAGAGCTCAGGCACCTGGGACTGCAGCCAGATGTGGTGGCCCCTCTTGAATACTGTTAAAATAAGTACATATCACAGTATTTATACACTCGAGCCTGCTACCCTTCATCATTTGTCCAGCTCCGAAGACGACTCCATGGAAGTGGAACAGGTGGTCATTGTACATGGCAAAGGTGACACGGATCATGAGTACTACAAGGGTGACACGAACCACAATAGTGTGCAATCGGAGGAGAAGGAGGAGGAGGAGGAGGAGGAGGACAACAACAACCATGAAGACCATTCTGGGGAAGACATGGAAATTGATTCTGGACCAATACATGCCATGGCCCCAACTCGCATGGACTCCCAAAGCGAGTACGCAAGCACGGTGCAAATGCTTACCGTTGCCATACCATCCAATATGGCTTCCCATCACTTAGCGTCAAGTTCAACCTCTTCCTTTGGGCTCAGACACTTGTGGAGCCTCACACCAGATTGTATGAAGTCTGGAACATCGTCGAGAGTGTGCTCTGTCCCCCCACATGATGCTTGGTGTCCTATGGTCCTGTCGGAAGAGAGGACATTCACAATTGTGTATGTCCCAGATCCAAGCCGCAGTATGGAAAGGAAGCACACGGTCGATAACATTGGTTGGGTCACACAGTTCATAACCCCTGCTCAGTACGACTCCATTAGCCACTTGACCAGCCTGCAAGCAAGGTGAAGGTATTGGTAACAGAATGGGTGAGCGCGCCAGTCCTAGTTTCCATACACTCAATATTAGATGCCAAATCATAGGTGTGGATGATGCTATGAATGGACCTTTATGAGAATGGAAATACGTTCGATGTCCGGTTCCAAACCTAGGAACACTTCAAAGAAATAGTCCTCAACCCTTCCACACATGCAGAAGAGTGGAACCTGCTGGTCGCCGCAGACTGCATACTAGGAGGCATTGATTATTCCATCAATCACACGTAGGTACATTTCATATGAAATGTTCAACGTTGATATCACATTCATTTGGCCCTTTACAGCAGTGATAAAAATAAATACAATTTGGATGGAGAAAGTCTTCAAAAGTACGAGTCTCATATTGCTCAGCTCGCCTACCAGACATTCTTCTGGCCTCCGATAAAGTAGTCACGTTGGGCAGCAATGAAATGGCCCACTATGGAACACCTGCAGCTGATAGCAAAATTGAATGGGTCATATGCACCAGCCACCATCCGTCTGACGCCATGGCAGGTATTCCCAGACAACACCGTCCTCAAGCGTAGCAATAGTGAATGTGGCTACCATGTCATACTACCAAATGAGCATTACTCCATCCATTCATGGGCCTATCTGAATCAGAATGCTGGCAAGGGCGACTTCTGGATGGTGCAACAGTACGTCCAAAGCCTCGATCACATTGGGGAATGGAGGGTATTACTTGTTGGGGGAGGTATCATGAGCGTCATGCACACCCACAAAACAACCGCAAAGGATTGGAGGGGTGATTGGGCTGGTACAGCAACAGATGACTTCCTCACGTTGCAGGAGATAAGGTGCGTTACACCCTATTAGCATCACATTTACAATAACATTGGCGGGGATCCAGCAGCGACCTTATGGAAAAGGAGAAAACGCCCATTGACATGGCCAAGCTACATGAGATCATCATTAACCCAGACTCTGGCGCAGGGCCTGTACACTCTTGAGCAAAGATGGAATTTGTCTCCTTTGTTGAAAGGACCTGGAGGGAACTAGTGACCCGTGAAACAAAGGACAATGAGGCAAGACCATCAATAGCATTGTTCTGCAGGATGGACATCGGGATACGGATTGACCCATTCGGAAAAGAACCACCGGCATACTTCGTGAATGAAGTGGAACGATCCCTTAACACAAGCCTCTGGCTGAGGTTCCATGGGAAGTTCATGGGGACGTTGGCCGACACTTTCGCTATGGCATTCAAGCAGTGGATGAAGGACGTTCGGAATCCTTACATTTTGTAGCATACCACATTCTCCCTGTAATCTATACCACCAATACCCCCAATTGTAGCGAATGCTTGATGCATGCAGGCCAACGTGGGACACATGTGCAGGGAGTTGGGACATCGCAATAGATGGGTGGTACAATGCCGAACTGGTCCCAACATGTGTTCAGTATCTACATATGTCTCTGGTACATGCATAGTGAAGGTGTTCTACCACACTGAGCTACTGGTGGGTACTAAGTGTTCGGTATTGTAGATCACATGATACATCGTATATAACACCCCATCCAGCTTTTATGCAGTCGATGTTCACACCAGCGTCTTGTTCAACGCCAAAGGGGAGTGCGTACCAGTAATACCTGCCCGGTGTCATATACAATGTATCATGTGGTCTACTACACCAAACACTTAGTACCCACCAGTGGCTTGGTGTGGTAGACCACCTTCCCTATGCACACATCACAAGTTTTAGGATGTAACAAATCATATCATGGTGGGAAAATAATGTGGAATAATGTGGATTCATGCATCGCATACCATATGTCACACGTTATTGTGACATGTGACACAAGCAGTGGAAACGTGTGGGGCTACACACTTATAACGCCTGCACCACAACCACAACCATAACTAAAACCACATATTTGCACATCTGAACCTCACACACCCTCGCCCCCTCCTGCCATGACTATCAGAAACCACACAATCTATCTTACTCCGTCTGGATCATTCCCAATCGCCCTCACAGTGTTTATCAATGCAGAGGCTGATCTACCAGATCTGGCCAATGGCATGTGTGATGGAATGTCCATCTACGTAGGTAAGAAGACTATATGGCTACCACAAGTGGGGACCTGGGCCATTTGGGTGCCAGAGCAGCCGATGGAATTGGACCTCTTTGGAGAAACACTTTACGTCGCGCTGTGCGCTGCCGATGGACTCCAATTAGTTTCCAATGTGATACAACACGCGGAATGGGTTGCCAAGACAAGAGAGGCTATTGGATTGCAGACCATGGACTCTATGCTGGAAACCCTCCACATGAAGTTCAAATTGTTTGTAGAACCGAAGGTGAGTACAGTTCCAGCTTCACGAGCGCCTGGCGAATTATTCTGTATAGATGAACAAGGGGATAGACACACCTACTAGTACGTTGCAGGGGACATCAAAGGATGTTATAACGGTGAGTGTAGCTCTCCATGTAGTACGTTCTCCTGAACATCGAGGCTAATGTCATGTCACAGAAACCACTTCCCAAGGCTCATGCAAGGCGTTCGATGAAACATGAAACAGTGTCCACATCCCGGCAAACAAATAAAACAAAGGCCATGGCACGGAAGCACAAGGGGGACAGCGACAGGAAGGAGCAACTGGATGGTTCATCCAAGGCGAGTAAATCTCCAAATTCTCATGCTGCCATTGCAATTTTTATTTACAGTTGCATTTGGTATACAGGAGAGCATGACCACCTGGAAAGGGAAAGAGAAGGCACAGACGGATGAAGATCTCCACCCGGTCAAAGTTAAGGTGGCAGGCTTGGCTGCCGTAGCATCCAGTTCATGGAATTCAAAGTGTCGCAAGAGTAAGTTGTACACTTTATCGTTATATGTTCCATCCTCACATGAAGGCCAGCCACGCCAATAATGCATCCCTTACTTACCGGTATAACATGTCCACCGGACACACCAGAATTAGAGTGGCCACACCTCGGTGTCACAACGCATGTCCCATGGTTTAGCGAGATGGTGAGCAGGCGTATGTCATGTTCTGCAAAGCTGATGCATCTTTCATCAGGACCGTAATATGGTTGTGCGTATGGCAAATGCCCCTCGTGCACAGGATTGCATATATGGCCTGAACTGCCCCATGGTCGTGGAACTGAATTATGACAGCTGGGACGCTCGCACACTCCACCGCCTAGTAAGGGACATGAGGAAGCCATCTCTCAAGGCTGTGCGGTGTTGGTTCAAGGATGGGAGGCAACCCCCAATCTGGAGTTCACCATGGAAGATCTAAAGTGATACCGCCCAACAATATCACAACCGGTAGTAGTCCAAGGTATTTATTTGGGCTCGTGTTTTACAGCTACTCAAAGTGCCATGCTATAGATGCACTTCTTCGTGCAAAGGATCAGAAGGACAAAGAAAAGGATGAACCGCACATCCATGGTCATATGACGCTAGAAGAATTCATAGATTCGGCGCAGGACCCGGAGAAATGCCAGAACTTCCTGGATCTGCCCAACCTCCAGCCTGACATGCCCCCATTTATCAGGTGAGCCTAATTGGTCATGGGTTGATCAGTGTACTGTTGCAGCACCTAACACCCTGTGCAGACCCATATCGGACAACATCAATGCCAGGTCTGCAACCATGAACCTGCAACACTTCCTGAAAATGGGAAAGAATAAGGGAAAAGACCTGAATGGGGTACAGTTCATCTCTGGTGATACTGAGAGAGTTTGCAGATGGGACATCATGACCCACGGTGGATTTTTAACGTATCCGCACCATGATGCGTGTGGCCTTTGCACATACGTGACCATACAGTCTGGAACGAAGATATGGGCATATGTAGACACCCTCATGAAAAGCGGCAAAGGTTCCAAGGCAGTATACAAAACATGGGACTCGATCTTCACAGGGGAGTCAGTGGCAGGGTCACCCAAGGTTCCTATCGGGACCCTGGTTCTCTCCCGAGGTGCTACACTGTGCGTACATTCAGTATATAGTTTGGATGTGGGCTGACCACACATTGAACCGCACAGGATCCAGCCCCCAGGCACAACCCATATGGTTTATACGCCGCAGGATGGGCTTACCTCTGGTGGACATTTCCTGTCCTATTCAACATTACACAACACTGAGCTCTCACTCTGATATGACAGTTCGAACCTTCTGGGTGAAACGAAGGAACACGGATTGTACTCAACGAATGTGAACCATCCTTCCGTCCATGGGTACATAACATGGATGGTGATAGGCCTCCCCATCCTCGCACAAGATATGTCCAGTGAGTCACACACATATATGATGTTGTATTGCGACCCTAATTCATTTTCATACCAAGGAATGTTTTATCGGAGGCTGTTGCTCACCCTCATTGTGCTCAGTGAGAGGTCATTGCACTATGTTAGTACAGAAGAGGAAAAGGCAACAGCGTCGGTGCATGACAGCGACGCAATGATGAAGGAAATCGACATGGAACGCAAGAGGGCAGTTAAGATTACTACGGAATTGAAGAAAGGTCTCAAGGTGACAGACACCGCAGCAGAACTTCTCAAGGGACAGTGGTGGGATTGGGGTCCATTGTGCGACTTGAAAGATATGTTGGCAAAGTTTTCATAGGACACGAACATGGTGTTTTATACCTTCTATACAGGGCTGTACTTCTACAGATCATAACATATATACCAAACGCATTTGACATGTATACAGTCCTGTATGGACTCTTTTGTATGACACCAAACAGGCCATGTTCGGTTTCAGGTTGATGCCATGTACAGGGATCCTGTACAGAATCAAGTTGTAGTTTGGCAACGATGCCCATAGTCCATTAGAACACTCTGGATCTCACAGTTGTCTATGTATTAAATGAGTGCTGAACCCTTCGTTTCCTGTACCGTGTCCCTGTGATCTGTGAAAGGTGATATCAAGCGGGGGTTGCAGACAATATATTCCACAAAGCCTACACTTGCACCACTGGTTCTGTATGTCTTACCGCTAGAAGTATAACCATGGTGTTAGCCGTGGAATTGAACCCATTCATGTGCCACGCATTCCAAGACACTGTTCGGTGTTGGTTCGGTGTCATACACAATCACATAGTTGTCAAAGACAGGTTCTGTGTCCATGGGAAGACCATATGAATGACTGCCAACCATATAATAACTACCCTCTCAGCCTAGACGGTCCTGCCACCACCTCATCTTCGGAGTTGGTCAGCTCGAGCAGCTCAATACCTCCTAGATGGATCGTACGACCTGGTGGTGGTCTGCGGTATTGCTCTCCTCCTCGTTGTGAGCCCTGCTCTGGTTGTCGTGTATCTCGTTGTCGTTGTACCAGATGTTCATGTGCACGTCTGGCCTGTATAGGATGTGGCCTAGGATGTCCAGGTGAGGCTGGGAGTTTATCCACTCCATCCACAATGACCGTTTCAAACATGTCCCCCATCCATACTAGCTCCATGCTCTCCATGCTCATCCAGTACCTCTGGAAGCATTTGAGACACTTGCAGTGCAACCTTGAAAATTAATGTCAAGTTCTATCCTGATCTCGCATTCAGGCCTTGGTAGCTCACTCACCCATGACCCTGTGTGTACCACTGTGGCACATCTCCATCCTCTCGCCATCGTGCTCTCGCTTTACTCTCTTCATCAACTTTTCCCCTCTCCACAAACCACTGGTCCACTTCCTTCATCTTTTCCTTTCCCTGACTCAGTGCCCAGTCGATAATCTTATCCACAATTAGGGCCCAACTAAATGGTACTTCTCCCAGACCTCTAATTGCAAGAGGAGGTATCTGCAGAATCTCCGTTCGGCATTCCAGACATGGAAACCGTCGTGACAGAGCTTCCCCTACAGTCTCGTTCTTCCGTTGCCGATAGAATCTATACCATGCTCGGATAATGCATCCTGCACAGAATACATGCATGCATGGCATCTGCACTGGACACATCCTACACAAATTCACGTGATCAGTAACCTGTCTTTTTACTTCATCTCTAACTCACAAGAGTTTGTGGCATCTGTAAATCCATCATCCTCATAAGGTCAGCCATACCTCGGAGTTTGCTACTGCATCACTCACATCGGACATTCAAGCTCATCCCTCACCGATCTATCCATGGACTTTGCCTCCCCGAACTCCTTCATTTGCGCCTCCATCCTAGGCCTGTCCTTCAGGTATTCCTTCATATGTACATCTTACCAGAGTATATATCCCCGGTGCAAGTGCCATTGGCGTTTCCTGAGTTCGGTAGGTCAGCATCAGCATCAATTGTTACATTCAAGCAGAGTGGGAATGATGTGTCCGGAATTTTGGGTCGAAGGACAGACTTCATGATGGGGTATGATGATGAGATGGTGGTAGATGGTGGTATGAGTATAACCTTGATGCGTCTGGCATTGACCACGCATGTCCCTCACCACATGTTTCATGACTGCTGACTGCTAATGTCACGTGTGCTACATTGCCATTTTCAGTCGCTATGTTTAAACTCTGCAGACTTGTGAGACGAGAGAATGAACCCATCCTGAAGGTGTTAGGAACAAGCGCTCTGACGAAACAGACACTGAGGGTCCAAATGCACAAAAGCCCGGTGTGCAACCTATCATAGAGCACGCAACTATATCAATTATTGAGCACGCAAAGTAAGGAGCTAGGGTGAGAGTGCCACTATTATAAGTAGACTCTGAGTCGGAAAGCCAATGAATTACTGTCGTGAAACGTTACTCTCGGTGCCAGGAATCACTACGGGACGTGATAGACGTTTAGTTGTCACTCCAGATACAGACGCGTGTCTCACTGGTCTCCTTCAGACTGGCCTTTCGACACAGGAATATGGAAAGGGCACTTGTACAGGGCACTTGTACAAGGAGCATGTGTGGTGGTCTGGGGCCTACCCCCACTTTCCATTGCCCACAATGGCCCTCCCATTGTCACACCCTAGATACAATCACTGAATTGTCCTTGGTGGTCCTCCCATCTTAGGGTGGACCATCGCCACATCCCAATCTCCCATTATCCAAGGTATTCTTAAAAATAGCTCGAAGCCTCTGGAACTGTCTCTATGGCATTCACTGCAAATTAGCAGCCAAAATACAGACCTCGTGGTATGTACTAACCGTCATGTACTTCAACGATTGCCTGCTAATGCATTTCTAAGACAAAACCTAGGATTAATGATGGTTGCAAACTGGATGGCCTTTCCAGTAGAGATTTTCGCCATGGTCCTAAACTCCCTGGACATGGAGACCGTCAGAAGGTTATGCCTTGTGCACTCTAGGCTTAACGCCCTTGTGGTCAACATAATGAAGCCTCAAGCTGCACTGAGACTCCTGGAATCATCTGAACAGGCATGCATTGCCAACCATACAGATCCAAGTTCTGCAAAGGAGGATTGCGAATGTGACTCCCACCGGTGTGTACGGCATCTGCGACAGGCCCACGAAATGGCCCTCGCTATTTCAGCCCGGCCTCCTTCATACGTGTTTCCACGATGCACATAGATGTTCCACGAGTCCACCCATGGGGAGAATATGGGTTTCATGGACCGTTTGTGGTGCTGGATGTCCACATATTGGAGGACGTTCTTGAAATCGCGATGCACCTCCCACAACTCCAGGAGCTTCATATAGAGTTTTCTGGCGTCAGTGGTCACATTGGTGCTGTGTGGCTACACAACACAGAGGAGGAAGTGGGCCGGCATATAGTGAAGTTGGTGGATGCATGTTCGAGGAGGCACATCAGTGTTGATATGATTGGAATGTAGCTCGTAACTTCTGTTGTTTGGTTATAATCGGCTATAATAATAGATAGTGTGCGGTGGTCTCCAGTTGATGGGGTTGATGCATAACATAAGGTGGCCAAACCTAACCGAACACATGTATGGATAGGATCCTCATTGTCTTGTAGAATTGTGACTACAAGCCCATCCTGCATATGAAATGGGGTCGCTAGTATGTGGGATAGGCTTCGAGTTAACTACAGATTATGTTGATGAGCTTCGTTCATGACTACCTTGTCAAGGACATGCCATAGTAGGCCATGTAAGGAAATCTCCTAAATATACACAAAGAACAACAATGGTTTTGCGAGACATCAGGGTTTGTAATAAATTCATCTTAACCAATTGGTCTTAGTTTATGTGGAGGAGGTACCCAGACGTGAAGCCAGCATAACTGAGTCGCAGGTGGTGCGACTCAGATGGAATTAACAATGCATGGGAGCTCAGGAGCTCCATACATCAAGGCAGGACGGAGGCATACATGATGAGCCACTAGGAACACTGTAAAGCGGTGTTAAATTGGGAAGGGAGGGAGGGAAGAATACATGTCTGGTTTCAGTGTGTAAGATGAAGATACATTGATGGGAACAGTGGCGAATTAACTATGATACATTAGCAAATGGGGGGTCATGGATGGACCAACCATGGAACAGTATAGCCTGCAGCAATGTTGGATGACGACGAATATAGCGCTCAAAGGTGTCTGATCTCCATCGCCCTATTGCTTGAATTTGAGACGAAGGGACACCTGCAGCAGCCAGGGATGTAGCGCCACCAGCACGCATGGAATGGCCCCCAATAGAGCAAGGAAAGAACATATGTAACCTAGATAAGAACCAAGACCGAGAGGGCACAGAACCATCAGAACGAAGCCACAACTGAGGGAACAGAGGGAACAGAGAGTCACGAGACCTAAGATACTTGGGGAAAACTGCGAACAGATCAGGAGCAGTGATGCTCTTTTGAATGACAACCTGATCACCCTCAAACATCGCATCAGTCTTGGACTGAGGGATGATGAAGGAGAAGGAAGTCGAGTCGAGACAGACATCATACCTCCATGAGGTCTTGGCTGCAAAGCGAAGAGAGGAGGGGTCAGGCTGCAAGAGGGGAGTACCGGTTTTGGCGAACAGATGGATAGGATGGCGTTCACAGACAATGCCAGCTAGATAAGAGCGAACAGAACGAGGCTCAATGTGATGGGACATGAAAGTGATGTACAGTGACAGAGTGTTGACAGTGGGGTCTGGGTCGAGATGGTGCAGTTGGCAGAAGGTGAGATAGGAGTTCAGAGCGGATGAGTACATGGATTGAGTGGATGGGTCAAACGCACAGCCGAGAGTGATGGAATGCTCCACAAGGAGGCGCTCCATGGACCAGGCAGCCCTAGGAGGTTGCCTGGCCCGAGAGGATGGGAAGAGACTCATAACCCGGCTGCCCCCAGCGTAACTCGAGGGGGTTGAAACGTCAAGATGACAAGCTCTGGTGCGAAGAAGCGAGCTGGCCATTCTGAAGGCGAGACAGCACATCGGCAATCTCATTGTGGACTTCAGGCACATGAAACACTTGAAGGTCAATGCCTCGACTGAGGGCAGTGTCAGCAACCAGAATCAACATCCAGTTGAATGCAGGTAGTGCTGAGAGTGAATTGAAGAGCTAGACAGTATTAATGTTGTCTGGATGTTGTCTGTGAATACAGCAAGGCGCTGGTTTGGTGAGAGGCGAGGTGGTGCATCAAGGATGGCTGCACAGACACAGAGGGACTCGAGATAGAAGATGGATCCCTCTTGTTGGGCAAAGATCTGATGAGCTGGTGCTTGGAATCCCAGTATGAGAGATGGATACCAAAACCCCATGGCAAATGGTGAAGCATTGCAGTAGACATGCAATACAGTCGATGAGAGATCATCATCAGACCATGTGATAGAGCAGAGGAAATAAATGCCATCAGAGCGGAGGAGATGGTCGACAATGAAGGTCAGTTCTCTCTCCACATCCCTGTTGACCCATAAGAGCACCTTCTGGAACAGCTTGCCAGCTGTTTGGGCATAAAGTGCACTCAGCCCATGGCGAAGATTGGGGTAGACATTGAGAGCCCAGTTAAGGTAACCAGCAATGCGCTGGAAGTCCCTCTAAGGACGTCTTGTGCCATGCAGAGCAAAGTCTTGAAGAGCTGTGATGAGCTGGAGCTTGGACTCTTCTGACATGTGGACCCTCATCAGGTTGGGGTCGACCTGAAAGCCAATGATGGGAAGGACATCACCAAACACCTGTTTGTGCTCCTCATGTGGCAGGCCAATGAAGTCCCATAGCTGGAGAAGTTGAGTGAGGTTCAAAGACAGCTCCTTTTGATAGTGCTTCTAAAAGAGCCTCTCTCCCCTCTTTTGAGCGGAAAAGGAGTCATCGACATAGAGGTACAGCAGATAGATGAGATACTTGATGACAGCGATCCAAGCGACAAGCGACATGAAGGCATGCCAAATGCGCTGAGATGCCCGACCCCCAAAGACATTGCATCGGTCCACATCGCGCTTGGAATGAAAGGAGACGACCTGCTTGATCTGCCAGAGTGGATGCATGGGCATGCGCCTCTAGGCCTCAGAAACGTCAGCCTTCCAGAGAATCAGGTTGAGGTCAGGCTCCTGCTGTTGCCTAGATCATGGAGATTGTCAAGAGTGATTCCTGTGATGCCCTCGCGTGAAATCATGTTGTTGAGAGTGTACTGACCAGCACTGTGATCAGTCACAAGGCGGAACTTCTTGCTGCCAGGCTTAGGCAGTGCATGAATGGGCATACTGTACATTCCTGGCAACAGGTCCGGGCCAAATGGCGCTGAGTAACGGCCAAGCTCGACCTCCTTGTCAATCTGCTCCTGCAACAAGGCAGCCTCATCTGGAGTCTTTGGAGTGCGCTGGGAAGTGTCCCAAGTGAGAGGCCATTCACCATAATGGGTATTGGCAAAGGGCTAGAAACCCTCACGCAAACCTTGACACCCAGACCGGACAAAGAAAGGGCTGCTTGGGATGGCTGGAGAGAAGGGACTCGAAGCGATCGACATTAATAGGGGTAGTGATAGCGAACAGATCAGGATGGTCATGGATGGTCTCTAAGGCTTCGACATTGTCAAATTCTGATGCAGGAGGAGCAGGCAGCGGCTCAGCGAACTCTGTCCAGCGCACAGTCCTACTCTTGACCACTGCAGCTGGGTCCCACACAAAATGCCTCCTAAACTTCTGCCCCCTACTGAGCTCCTGATTCAGGCTTCGACTTCAGATGGTCTGGTTGTCTGTGAGCTCCTCCGCACCCACTGCGGTCGCAGACATGTGAGTATGGGCATTCAGATGATGGGCGATGACAGGTGCCTCGATTCTAGT